>JBBDGP010000098.1:6570000-6797500 GCA_037952835.1 Lithobates septentrionalis
TAAGACCTTACAGCTCACAGTGCATGTCAGAGCAAATGAGAATCATGAGGTCAAAGGAACTGCCTGAAGAGCTCAGAGACAGAATTATGGCAAGGCACAGATCTGGCCAAGGTTACCAAAAAATTTCTGCTGCATTTAAGGTTCCTAAGAGCACAGTGGCCTCCATAATCCTTAAATGGAAGACGTTTGGGACGAGTCCACCTGTTCAGGTAAGGGTATTCCAGGTTCCCCGTTTCAAATTTGCAAGTTCTGATCAGTATTGTTCAAGTGTCTATTCCAACATCGCGCATACTGATCGAATACATCTCATATGTATATAGAAGGCATTGAAGCCGTTCACACAAGCGTTTGACACACATTCACGTGAACTTAATCTCTCCCCGTTTAGAGGTGCCAATTTCTTACCAATTTGGCTTCAGTAACCTTTTGACTCACGTTGTATACAGATCATGCTGGATTCTTATTTGAGATAACACTTATTTTTATAAGTTATATCATTAATACCTACTTACACACTTATGTATACACTTTACAGGTTTATTAGTGTTATTTTGGGTATAGTTGTTTATTATTAATATTTTTTATTTTATTTTTTGCCACATATAATATTTTTTACACACAATATTGTATCCACATTGGAATCTTCTGTCGGCCTGGTGGCTACCAGGAGGTTATTTATTTGTTCATTTTGGTATCCAGTGATACCCATTACCTACACATGTTGAATACACTCACCTATTATATGTGTATGTTCAGAACTGCACTCCCTAGCTTATTGTTCATTATAATATTCTTTACACTTGTTGATACGGGTGTTTTATTAAATTTTTACTGTGCTGCTGACCCACAGAGACACATTCTGGTTAGGTTTTTGTACAGTAATAGACACCATTTAGCGCCTACATTTTTTGTTTTATTTGTTCACTTCACAATTTGTCTATTTGTAGTGTTGGCTGCTTCTTTTCACAGTTGGCGCGGTATTTTTATTTATCTTCCCACTGTATATCTGGTATTCAACAAACCGATTATAGAATGAGTGGTATTGCATCCCCAAACCATTTACGCTATCTCCTATGGCTGTGTACAGGATATACTGTGAAACTTTGTTATATTGACTTGCTTTTTTTGATGATATGTGTTTTTATATGTATTTCCTATGTCCAATAAATATAAAGTTTTTTATGCTATATACCCTTTGTGGTCGTGGCTAAAAAGTCTAAGCCTTCCATTCCAATTTTTTGTCTCATATTATAGGACGTGGCACAGAGTACTGTTATAGTATCCACAGTGCCACTCTGTGGTGATACTAAATACTCTAATCAACATATAGTTTAGAGCTTCAGGTCTTTGTTACAGATAGCCCTCTCTGTCCTTCTAAGAATTGAGTCCCCTACCACCAGAATCTGTCTTTCCTTTCCCTTCGCTTCCCCCCCCACACTCACTGGAGGAGTTCTTCCCCTAGCAGCTAGGAGAGTCCCTCAGCTCCAGCAGTGCTGGTCCCTGACTGGTTTCACCAATGTCACTCAATGGAGCGTACTTATTGGAATGCTCCATCCCAGGATCGACCTCCCTGGTACTTTCCCCTTTACCCTTCCTGATTGTCACCCATCTACTCATTTCTAGTTTTTCTGGTAGAGAAACTGAATCAACATCCACTAATGCAAGCAATATCTGAACAAGAAAGAGCGAGGCTTGTTGTTTCTTTATAAATGTGGTGGCTCAGCACGCTGCCCGTTCCCCATTGACAACGTCAACCTGTGACGAAACGCGTCTGGGAGGGACGTTCTGACGTCACCACGTTTGCCCTGTTGTGGACGGGAGCTATCTGAGTGCCGGCCGGCATCGCTGTTTCTTTCGTTTTTAAATGTAAGTGTTTCACTTTTGAATAAACTGGATTTTGTTGCGATATGACACTATTGGCTGCTTCTCCTTTCTGAATGCTTTTCGATCGGAGCTTGTGAGGAATCTGCTGGGACGTGATCGCGGTGACGCCACCACCATTTCGTTTTTGGCTCCTTTTAACTGATCTTCTGGTGAGCAGGAATCCCTTCAATTCTGGTCAGGATTTCACTCTGGTTTTACCTGGGCTATTAGCCTACCGGTGTTATACCTTCACAAGTTTACCATCTGGTAAGCGGCCCCCCATATCTGAGCACTGGGTGTTTATCTATACCTTCCTTTGGATCTGTACTCGCCTCCTTTATAATTTTTTCTGGTAATTAGATACAGATACAGTTTTTGTTTTAAGACATCACATTTCTTTGCATGTTGCATGTCACTTCCCCCTTTTTTTGACTCCACGCCCCTGGTTTGTCACACATTTGGGGGTCTCACGATCCTCTAAATGTTTTTTTGTATGAGCACTCCTATTTAGGGAATTATACATATTTTTGTCAGTATTACGCTATGTTCTTTGTATGTTTTTTTACACCTATGTGGATTCGGTCCGCTATGTAAGTCTGTTTGGATCCTACCCCTCTTGGAGCACACTGAAAGGCCCAGGCTGGGTTTAAAGCCACCTGCTGAACCTCGCTTACGTTCTGGTAAGCAGAATATCCCATAAGTTTGTCCTCTATTCACCATTTAGGAGGATCTATTATGCCATGTGGACTTAATTGAAGCGTTTTCACCTATATTGATTGGACTCATTTTTAGCGCGGTTTGTTTTTGTTTTTACTCATTTCTAGTGCTTGCACTTCTTTGTCTCCACCCGCCTCTGTGCTGGCCTATGCAGACACCTGCCGGATACATTCCCGGCTCTCCTTTAGTATGGAGGGTTTTCTCAGTGCTGACAGTTGCTTCCCTAGATTCAGAACCTGGGCTTCCAGGGAAACAATGTGCTTACATTTTGCACAGCAGTATTCGCCCTCAATCAGATGATCAATGAACGCATATTCACTGCAAGATGTAAACCGAGTCACACTCTGCTGGATTCCACCAGGTACATACAGAATCCCCATGTCCTTTTTAGTCTTTAGTCCTCCTGCCAGTTGGACTTCACCCTGTGTCTCCCCACTACTCCGGGTAGCACACTGCAGCAAGTCCACTGGTACTGCAGATCTCCCCACTGGACACATTCCCACTTCATTGGGTTCTGTCCCATAAACTGCAACAGTCTTACCAATTCCTGTAGCTGGTGTCATAGCCTTCATTTAAGTGTGTTGTTTCTCATCTGTGGTGTCTCCACAGGCTGACTCCCCCATGTGGTCATGGAGCAACACTGCAGCCTTTCCGGACCCACTAACATCCCCTGCAGGTAACACAGGATCCCTGTTGCTAGGGGTAACAGCAGACATGCACTCCAAAGACGGTAGGCTACACCTCATGCAGGTTGCAGACTGTTGTGCCCTACTTTCTGGGCTGACCACTTCACATAAGCGGCCATAATACACAACTTCACATTCCTCATGCTCACTGGTACCCCTGCAGGCCACACAGACTTCTTGCCATTGTTGCCAGGGATGACAACAGATATGCTTGCAGAAGACCCAGGGCTGGTACACTGATGCACACTCTCCTGATCCCATTGCTTGACTGGTGCTTTGTTATCCCAGTGATGCCTCTCTCATTGCTACGGGCAAGGACCTCTCTTTTCTGGAGCATTGCTAGCGTTCCTATTCAGACTGGAGTGGGAATGGTACTGGAATGGGAATAGTACAAAGCCGAGTAGAATCTCGGTTTGTACTGGTCATAATCAATTCAGCTTAGACCCATCTGCGGGTAGATACCTGGAACCGATTCAGCAGCATGGGTTGCAGCAACTCTGGCCACCGGTCTCTAGGCTATGCTCTCCATGTTGCAACTCTTCAAACTCCATTAGGAAATCTTCAGCCTCCTGTGTAGGCAGCATTGGCCTTATGAAGTTAGACGTCACTATGTCGGCTTCCCACTCTGCAGCCAGGGACAAAGGACACTGGACAACAGTCGACACTTTGCCTTTAACGTGAACTTCTTGTGTTTTGACCGCCCCATCCTTGCAGTCTCACGTACAGAAGCTTGTTACTAGGGATGGGCGAACGGTTCGGCCCGAGCATAGGTTCGGGCCAGACTTTCATTGTTCGGACATTTGGCGAACATCTGAACAAATGGGTCATTCGACCTTTTGTTTGGCCCCCCGAACCGACCACAATGCATTGCGGTGCTGAACAGTGCATTGCAAGCCCTGATTGGCTGAAGCAGTGAAAGCTTCAGCCAATCAGGGCACAGAGCACTGTCAGAGTCATGATTGGACACTGTCATCATGACTTTATCCAGTCATGGCTCATTCCCGCCCCACAGTATAAAAGTATTCTTTCAATGGCAGCCATTTTCCATGTGATTTTGGCATGGAGAGAGATAGAATAGGGCTCTGTTCAGTGCTATTAGTTAGTGTGCTATATTGTGCTATTTTGCTTCAATTGTCAGTGTAGAATATTAGTTTAGGTGTCAGTCTAGGTATAGTGTGAGTGTAGTGATGAGGACCACCATTCAGCTTTGTATAGTGTGCAGCTAGAGTATGGACGGCTCAGATAGTTGCAGTGTAGTGTAGTGAGACCGTGTCAGTAATCTTTACATTAGCTAGAGTAGGGACAGTTCAGATAGCGTCAGTGTAGTGACGGTTGAACACTATTTGATTGCATTACTGCCAGTTTAACGCCATTTACTTCTGTGTGTGTTACTGCCATTTTAACGCCATATCGTTTTGTGTGTGTTACTGCAAGTTTAACGCCATAAAGTTTTGTGCATTACTGCAAGTTTAACTCCATATAGTTCTGTGCATCTCTGTACATTTGGCGCATTATATTGCAGTATATTATAGTGTATCCATCGAGTGTGTCTGTGTCGTGTGAGTACTCAAATTAAAGTGCACCAAGAGGAAATCAAGAAAGAGTAGAGAGCAGCCACTCTCTATTCCATCACATTCTGCAGCTGTTATCTCCCAACCCACTCCCCAAAGCTCAGCTGTTTGGGCCTTTTTCAGCACATCTGCAGCAGATCGCACTGTTGCTATCTGCAAACTGTCTCAGGCACATGAAATGTGGCAAAAACACCAGCCATTTGGGTACCACATGCTTGACAAAGCATTTAACCACTTGGCAAGAGCACCTAAAAGCCACACAAAAGGGGCACAAATCTGTCCCCCCTCCTCCTTACCCACTTCAGTCTGCCCCTGCTATACCGAGTCATTACCTCTCAGCAGCCTCCACTGACAGGGATGATGGTATAGCACAGGGTATCCCAGGTTCTAGCAGCACACCACCAGCTGTAGACTGTAGCTGGCAAATTTCTCTGCCCCATCTGGTGCAGCGAAAAAAAAAAAAATACGGTCCCTGCCACCCACATGCCCAGCATCCAAATGCAAGCTTGTTAAAGCTGTTGGCTCTCCAACTTCTGCCTTTCAGCCTGGTGGATTTTGCCCCCTTCCGTGAATTCGCACAATGTACTGTACCACAATGGCAGGTTCCCAGTCACTACTACTTTTTATGTAAGGCGGTTCCATCTCTCTACCATCATGTGGAAGGGAATGTTCTGGCACTGTTGGCAAGGCAGTCAGCTGTAAAATCCACCTTACTGCTGACACGTGGTCCAGCAAGCATGGGCAGGGACGATATATTTAGTTCACAGCACACTGGGTAACGCTGCTTGCAACTCAAAAGGATGCAGGACAGGGCTAGGGGCTGCAGCTTGTTGTGCCCCCACATCTCCATACAGCTGGTAGTGATGATGCCAGATGTGAGCTCTACCCCCTCCTCCTCCATCACCTCCATGCCATCCTCTGCAGAATTGTCCTATGAACATCAGGTACCCCCTAAGAGTTCAAAAGGCTTTTCCATGAGTCAGGCTAAAAGGTGCCATGCAGTGCTTCAGCTGGTGTGTTTAGGGGACAGGAACCACACCGGAGCAGAAATTCTTGCAGCTCTGCAGGGACAGGCCCAGAGGTGGTTCACATCACGCTAGCTGGAGCCAGGAATGGTGGTGTGCCATAATGACTCAAACCTTCTATCCGCCCTTACACAGGGAAAGTTGACACATGTGCCATGCCTGGCACATGTCCTCAATTTGGTGGTGCAGCATTTCCTAAATATGTACCCAGGGTTGCAAGATGTGCTAAAGCTAGCCAGAAGAATCTGTAGCCATTTTAGGCGGTCATACACAGCCAGTGCTCGGTTGGCTGAAATTCAGCAGGAATTCCACCTGCCCGTAAACCGTAAACTCGCCTCTGCGAGTACGGCACAACGACAGGCTCAGGCCGTCTCTGCCTTTTTTCCCCCACGCCAATGGCTGATCAATAAGGATGCATACACTGTATTGTCACCATTTGAGGAGGCCACAAGGATGGTGAGCTGTGACAATGCATGCATCAGTGACACAATCTCACAATCCCTGTTGTGTTCCTGCTGGAGCAGACTCTGCGTGGCATTATGGACAGGGCACTGGAGGCAGAGCAGCAGGAGGAAGAGGTGGACTTCCTTTCCTCTCAAGGACCACTTTATCCAGACACCATCATTCCTATGTCACAGAACACACAGGAGGAGAGAGGGGAGGAGGATGAGGAGGATTCTGTCACTTTCATAGGCTTTGAAAAAGAGGAAGACATGCGTCAATCTGTAAGCGATTGCTTTCCAACCCCAGGACCCTTGGGAGTAGTACATGGCTGGGCGGACGAAGTTTCAGATGCTGTCACCCTGAGTGACCCCGAGGAGTCTGCTTCTCAAGCCCTTTGGCAAATTTGAGGCGCATGGGCAACCTCATGCTTTAAAGCCTGCGAAAGGACCCAAGAATACGTGGCATAAAGGAGAAGGATGATTACTGGTTGGCAACCCACCTTGACCACCGTTATAAAGGGGAAGGTCTCAGAAATCATCCCGTCCTCACAGAGAGTGCAGAAGATAAAATCTCTTGAGGACACGTTAAAGAGGATTTTATGAAATGTTTTTCCTGACTCCAGTAGGTTACAGTGTCATGAAAAACGTAGTTTTGAGTCTTCTGTTGGTCAACAGAGGAGTCGTTGGAGAAGGCGTTCTTAGTAAAGCATTTCAGAATTTTTTTTTGGTCTTCACCACCCAGGGCTGTCAGAGCTGTCAGCTTCCACATCCCAGCTGCATCACATGGTGGAAGATTACCTCGGGGCCAAAACAGAGATGGAGAGCTTTCCAGCTGATGATCCACTGACTTACTGGTTCATGAAAATAGACCAGAACATGCTCAGTATGCTATTGAGTTGTTGGGCTGCCCTGCATCCAGCGTGCTTTCAGAACGGGCATTCAGTGCTGCAGGAGGTTTCGTTATTGATGATAGAACGTGTCTGTCTCTGTGGACCATTTGACTTTTATAAAAAATTAATTGTTCCAGGATTACCAGCTATAAAGCCCCTGATGGCGATGTCACTGATTGTCTTTTTGGGATGTAGAATCTCTGCAGGACCTTGAGGCTGCCTAACTTTGAGGGTATTCAATCATTTCATTTGGAAGAATGTTTTTGGTATAGGTTTCATGGGCACAATTAACACCCAAAGACCAATTTTTCAGCACTTGTTTGACAGATGCATATCATTGCAATTTTTTACAGCAAGGCCAATTCTTGCTTTCATCAAGATTACCTCTATAGGGTTACGGTGGGAAGGCGCCACCGACACCCAAAGACCAATATTTATGCACCCGTTACTTCTATCCAAAGTCAAAGTGACACCAGAATGTATCCAAAAAAATCTCTAATCTTGTTCTCAGTGCACTACATTGTTGCCTTATCATACACACTGGCTCCCCAGCTGTTGCTGAGCAAAATAAAGGCAGCTTGCATTGAAAATGTAATTTTTTTGGGCTTGATGAATTCAATTATTGCTGCAGCAGATTCTAGACATGGTACAGATCTTCCACTTTACAGGGAGACTAAGGCCCCTTTCACATTGGGGCGGTGGGGGCGTCGGCGGTACAACAGCGCTATTTTTAGCGCTGCTGTACCGTCGTTCTTGCAGCGGTATTCGCCCGCTAGCGGTGCGGTTTTACCCCCCGCTGGCGGCCGAAAAAGGGTTAAAATCCCTCGTACAGCGCGGCTATAGCCGCGGTATTGCCGCGGTATAGCCGCGCTGTCCCATTGATTTCAATGGGCAGGAGCGGGGAAGGAGCGGTGAATACACCGCTCCTTCCCCGCTCCAAAAAAGCGGTTTGCAGGACTTTTTTCACCGCCCTGCCTGCGCACCGCTTCAGTGTGAAAGCCCTCGGGCTTTCACACCGAACAAACAGCGGAGGCTGTTTAGGGGCGGTTTTCAGGCGGTATTTTTAGCGCAATACCGCCTGAAAACCGCTCCAGTGTGAAAGGGGTCTTAGGCTCGATTCACACCTATGCATGTTACTTTTGAGCATTTTTGGAGGTTATATTTTCATGCTTGCCACGTTTTTGAGCAGCGTTTTTGCCGCGATTTGCGTTTTTTTTTTTTTTTTTACAGTCTTAAAAAAAATTAAAAAAAAAAACGGCAAAAACGCATCAAAAACGCACCAAAAACGCATCAAAACCGCTGCAAAAACGGTGCACTTGCGTTTTTGATGCTTGTCCATTGAATTCTATTACATGCAAAACGCTGCATTTTGCATGAAAAAAAAGTCCCTGACCCTTTCCAAAAATGCAGAGAAACAAAAAGGCATTGATGTGAACATGTTCCATAGGAACCCATGTTAAAAAATTCCCGTGCATTTCTGAAAAATGCAAAATGCATCAAAAAACGCGCTAGTGTGAATGGAGCCTAAGGGGCCCCCCAGGAACTATATTGGAAGGAATTTTTCATTTTTATGCTTTCACTTTAAAAATCAAAAAAATCACTGCTCATTTAAAAATGACGTTTTTCACAAACTTTTTTGTTATTGATAAAGTCCCCCAGGGCAGGACCCGGACCCCTATAACCGTTGTATGCCCAATTACTTGCATATAAGCCTTCAAAATGGGCGCTTTTGTTTTTTGACGTTCGGGTCCCATTGACTTTAATGGGGTTCGTTATTCAGGTCCGAACTTTTGCGGTGTTTGAAAGTTCTGGTGCAAACCGAACAGGGGTCCGTTCGGCCCATCCCTACTTGTTACACAGTTCACAGCAGTAAAGAAAAAAAAATCTCACAGGTGCACCACCTGCACGCAATGCACATTTTCTGGGTGCACTCCACACACAGCCACTGATCGTTTCTTGACAAAACTCACTGATGGAGCAGAGACCTGGACTTCCATCGTCTGTTTGCCCGCATCTGACAACCACTTGTAATATGAGGGGGATGTCTAGCTCAGTGGTAGATGCATATTTCAGTGAGTTAACAGCAAACAGGAACTTCGGGTTTAGGGCATGATAGCCCACTTTTATTAAACGTAACAACATTTTAAGTTCATACACACATGGTAGCCCACACAGGGGTACTTCTCCAGTAGAAATACAACAAATGCAAATGTCAAGCCACCTGGCTCTCAAGGCTCACTCAGCCTTGGTCACAGTACCATGCTGCACAGGCCCACTCCTGACCTCTAGGAAGGGGGTCTTCTGACACTCCAGGCTTTCACACTCCTCCGAGACTCCTCTGATCCCCAGGACTCTCTCTTCCAGTTGTCTCAGCCATGGTCCCCCAGACTCTCTCAGCTGGCCCAACTCTCTCGGTCCACTGACCTGGAAACTCTCCCACATGGATTGTCGTCTCAAGGATATTGGCTGGGACAGTAACACGCCTCCCTCCTGGGTGCAGTAACTGCTCCAACACACTCCTACTCCACCTATGCTCAGATCTGCCTTATAACGAATGTGTGCACCTGGACACACACACAACCTACAGAATTTCTAGAAAACCTGGACACAAGATTGAAGACTCTATCCCACCCAATGCTCTTTGGAATCTTAAAGTCTCCAGCCCCGATCCAGACTTACCAAATCCAGAGAACTTGTAAAACATCATTTTCTCTGCTCACAAGCTTCTGCTGGAGCTTCTCCAACTGACTCATTGAGAGTCCTGTGTCCATTTAAAAATAATTTTCCCGGAGACAGGGTCTCTCACTCTCACACTATGTATAAAAAATCCATACCTGGAATTCCCCTTTGAGGAAGTTCAGTGCAGGTGCCAAATGTCTTGATCCATTAAAACTGATCATACATGCTTAACTAGTTAAGGACCAGAAGGATTTGCCCCCTTAATGACCAAGCCATTTTTTACGGCACTGCATCGCTTTACTGACAATTGTGCGGTCGTGCGACGCTGTACCCAAACAAAATTTGTCCTTTTTTTCCCCACAAATAGAGCTTTCTTTTAGTAGTATTTGATCACCTCTGCGGGTTTTTATTTTCTTTGCACTATAAACAAAAAAAGACAGATGATTTTGAAAAAAAACAATGTTTTTTTACTTTTTGCTATAATAAATATCCCCAAAAAATGTAAAAAAATTTATTTCTTCATTAGTTTAGGCCAATATGTTTTCTTCTACATATTTTTGGTAAAAGATATTGCAGTAAGCGTATATTGATTGGTTTGCGCAAAAGTTATAGCATCTACAAAATAGGGGATATATTTATGGCATGTTTATTATAATTTTTTTTTTTACTAGTAATGGCGGCGATCTGCAATTTTTAGCGGGACTGCGACATTGTGGCAGGCAGATTAGACACTTTTGACACTTTTTTGGGACCATTGACATTTATATAGCAATCAGTGCTAAAAATAGCCACTGATTACTGTATAAATGTCACTGGCAGGGAAGGGGTTAACACTAGGGGGCGATCAAGGAGTTAAGTGTTCCCTGGGAGGTGTTTCTAACTGTGGGGGGGTGTACTGACTGGAGGAGGAGAAAGATTGCTGTTCCTAATCACTAGGAACAGGTGATCTGTCTCTCCTCCCCTGACAGAATGGAGACCTGTCTGTTTACATTGACAGACTCCTGTTCTGTCTCTCTCAGAAGTGATCGCAGGTGGTCGCCAGCCATGCGCATCTGCTCATGCGCTCGCCCCTAGAGCTCTTAAAGTGGCTGACGTACAATGACGGCGATTCGCCCAGGAGAGCCAACCTGCTGCAGTACAACTGCGACGGCTGGTCTTAAAGTGGTTAAAGTGGAACTTTATCCACAACAACTTGATTAAAATAATTATGTTCTTTAGCAAGAAACACACATTTCACATTAATAATTATACTACCAAAATTAGTGTGCTCGGCAAATGGCTTCCGGCATTGCTCCTATTTCTTCTTTTCTAAAGCTGCCATTTTGCTGAAGCCCAGAGCCGCAGCAATTAAAGAGTAACTCCACTTTTGGTAAAAAAAATCTTCCCCTCTGGGTGATCTATGTACATTGCAAGGATGTTAACAAACTTCGTTGCAGAGTCATACCTTTTGTTATTCTAAGGAAACAGCTGTTTGTTTGTCTGTGTCTGTGTAAGGTGAATCTAATGGGAGTAGCTTCATAATTATCGTTCAGCTGCTGCACTTACAGGGTTCCAATGATGAAAATTGCAGGGTCTGCATCCCTTTAGATGTGATTTCCTTTTGGGAGTATCTCACCAAAAATTACTTTTTTGTTGCAGGGTGTGTCTGCTATCTGACTTGTATCTTAGTGCAGTCTTCTGGGAAAATCGGTGAGCCAATCACACAAGCAGGAAATTATGTTTCTGGAAGGCGTTCTGTACACATTTTTCATTGCATTATACAGAAAATGACAGAGCTGCGGATTGAAAAGGAAAGGTCATTTTTATTAACATTCAACTAAAATATGACTTATGTCGCAATTGTATATGCTATATTTTCTTTTTTATTTGCTATTATTTCCCACTAAAGTGGAGTTACCCTTTAACATCTTCAACTAAACTGTCAAACCATCCAATGGCTGGTGTCATAACTGATCACATGTGCAGTGCCATGGGAGTTGCAGATCAACCACAAGCAGCATCCTTGGCTGTAAAGGATAGGAGGGTTTAATTCTGCTTTAAGGCTGTCAGCAGATCGGCCTCTACAAACTCAGCAGTGCCTTAAAAATGCCTAAATTGGAGAGCAACTGAGCATGTGCAGAGCAGGGTGAGACAGTGTAACAAAAGTAGTGAGCAACCCTGCGAGCCACTTACGGATAAATGCCTACAAAATGGTGAGTAATTAGTCTTAAGTGGAGACCAGCTGCAAACACTCAGTCACGTTTCATAATCGTGCAAAGTGATAAAACTAAAACAATGTGTCTGCGCTAGAAAAAAATCACATCAATCAAAAGTGCAGCAATAATAAACATAAGCAACATAGGTGTTTAACAAATAATACACTTGAGTGAAAATACCCCTAAGTACTAGAGTATAAAGTGCACAGTGCTATATAAAACACACAATGTGAGTGATCAATCAAAAAACATATCGCATAAATAATGAATCAAATGAAATGTAAAGGGATATAACTCCTGGTGAATGAAATAAAGTCCAAAACAGTATATATCCAGAAATATAAGAGTGCCCAGAAGAAACATAGTCCGAAGATTTAGTGAAATTCACATATCCTTCCTTCCAAAAGTGTATCACCAAGAAACATGCTGTAGTGTCTTCCAGCCACCCCCACAGGTGTATATGCTCACCTTCCTGTGTGTGACACAGCGATTAAACTATGTCAAACAAAGCCTTGGAGCCACTCCTGTGCTCATTTGGAACCAGCTGTGCAGACCTCCAATGCTCTCAAACGAAGATAATATATGCAAAAGAAAAAAACTCCATAGCGCAATATTGCAAGGTGTAATAAAAGGATTTTAATAAAATAGTTCTCTCCCCTTGCTGGGGTACTCACATACTATGGGTGCGTGAGTGCACCATCCTTAACAAACAAAGAACGGTCAATCTCGCGGTGTGGCGTGCGATGCGGTGTGTGTATCGAAACTCTCCTTTTCCCTCTCTGCTGACAGCTCCGTCCAGGCCCCTCCCCTACGCGTGTTCGGCACCGGGACCACGTGCCTTCATCAGGGTGAGACAGTGTACTGCTGGATTTTAACCACTTGCCGACCAGCCGCCACAGTTTTACTGCGGCAGAATGGTACGGCTGGGCGAAACGACGTTATGTAACATCGCTTCACCCTGTGGCCACTAGGGGAGCACGCGCACGCCCGCTGCTCACCCCCGGAGCCGATGCAAGTGCCTGGTGGTCGCGAACACCGCCGGGCCCCCGTGATCGCTGGTGACACACTGAGAACCGGGATTTGTGTGTGTAAACACACAGTTTCCGGTTCTTTGAGGGGAGAACAGACAGATCGTCTGTTCATACAAAGTATGAGCAGCGATTTGTCATCTCCCCTAGACAGTCCCCTCCTCCCTTCAGTTAGAACACAGAGAGGGAACACAATTAACCCCTTGAACGCCCCCTAGTGGTTAACCCCTTCCATGCCAGTGACATTTTTACAGTAATCAGTGCCTTTTTATAGTACTGATTGCTGTATGAATGACAATGGTCCCAAAAATGTGTCAAAAGTGTCCGATGTGTCCGCCATAATGTCGCAGTCCCGATAGAGGAGTGATAAAATACCACCAAAAGAAAGCTCTATTTGTGGGGAAAAAAGAACATCAATTTTGTTTGGGTGCAACATCGCATGACCGCGCAATTGTCAGTTAAAGCGGCGCAGTGCCGAATCGCAAAAAGTGCTCTGGTCAGGAAGGGGGTAAAGCGGTTGAACAGTATAGACACTTATTTTTAGTGTTTTACATAGCTATACATGCAAAAGGGGTCAGCCTTAAGTGATCTAGCAGGACTTCATTTTCTGACTTGGTTGGCTGGGTTCACACATGTGCGGTGCGAATTGAAGCTCCGTTTTCACAGCTAATTGACAAAGTAGTTGTTCAGCGTTTCACACCAGTTTTTGATCAGGATCAGGTCAGGATTGTATCAGTATCAGGTCAGGTTTACATCAGGATCAGGTCAGAATTTTATCTTGTTCACAACGGAATGCATCTGCGAATCAGAAGCGTTCCCATAGAAGATAATGTGCTTGCAATTCGCACCACAATGCCCAGAAAACGCACACTTTTTTGGGCAATGCGTAGTGCAAATGCAACACACATATGTGAACCAACTTCATTCAAATGAACGTATTTTAAAATGTCATGCAAATTGGATGCGGTGTAAGCCGAATTCCAATTCGCATAGGTGTGAACCCAGCCTTAAGTACAAGCCAGTTCAAGCTAGGCCAAATTCTACATGTATGGTCACCCTTGCTAAATATATATGAATAATATGTTATCTGTACAGAAATTCAAAATGATATTATACTGCTTAGTTGCTTGTGAATTTGGTTCAAACCACACTCCTAAGCTGCCCAAAGAGGCATGATGGCAGTTAGACTTCCACATCTGACTGACACAGACAATCATTTTCAGTGCTCACACTGCACACACTCAACAGGCAACCCCCCCAAACCCCCCCCCCCCAAAAAAAAACACTGATATCGTTAGGGTTGCCACCTGTCCAGGATTTACCCTGACAGTTCGAGTTTGGAATCATGCGTCAGGGTTTCAGACTGCCTGAAACCCGGGCGCATGATTCAGACTGAAAAATGGCTTCCTAGCAGGGTTGCTGGCTGTAGTTGTCTAAGCTGAGAGTGTCTGTTACACACGCTTTCACACTGCCCAAAACCAGCACTAACGATACCCCCCCAAACACACGATCGATCTGCACCTCTTCCTCCCGCCTCTACTTCTCTGCCTCCCCGGTGCTGTGCCTCAGAAAAGGAACGTGCGGGCCAGAAATTGGAAGTCTAGCAGCCTCAGATACATCTGGATCAGAGGTATTGACTGCCAGGGGGGTGAGTGAGCTCACCATCCATTCCCGTCAGTGATTTGAAGTCTCCCCCCTTCTCTCTCCTGCCTCTGAGTGAGTACACAAAGGTAAATCAGGGTTCTCAGAGCACTCCTTACATCAGAGTTCTCCTTTACACCAGAGGCCGCAGTGTTCCCCCTTACATCAGAGTCCTCTCCGTACATCAGAGTTCTCAGTGTTCCCCCTTACATCAGAGTCCTCTCTGTACATCTCAGTGTTCCCAGAGCATCCCTTATGTTAGAGTCCCCAGTGTTCTCCCTCACATCAGAGTCTGCAGAGTCCCCCTTACAGTGAAAGGGAACTCTGCGAGTTCAGATGTAAAAGGGGAACTCTGTGGACTCTGATGTAAAGGGGGACTCTTATTATTAACTTCATATGATTAGAAATGTTATTTAATAGTATATATATATATACACCCTGTTCCAAATTATTATGCAAATTCTATTTCAGTGTCACAAAGATTACATTTTTTGTTTTTCAGTTTAACTCATGGATGGCATCGTGTTTCAGGGCTCTTTTGATCACCGAAAACAATCTCGGACACCTGTGATAATTAGATTGCCAGGTACCAATTAAAGGAAAAACTACTAAAAGAGGGTGTCCCACATTATTAGGCAGAGCACCATTTTCAAGCACTATGGGGAAGAAAAAGGATCTCTCTGCTGCCGAAAAGAGTGAAATAGTTCAATGCCTTGGACGAGGTATGAAAACATTAGATACTTCACGAAAACTTAAAAGTGATCATCGCACTATTAAGAGATTTGTGGCTGATTCAGAGCACAGACGGGTTTCGTGCAGATAAAGGCACATTGAGGAAGATTTCTGCCAGATCCATGCATCGGATCAAGAGAGCAGCTGCTAAAACACCATTACATAGCAGCAAAAAGATATTTGAAGCTGCTAGTGCCTCTGGAGTTCCACGGGCATCAAGGTGTAGAGTCCTCCAGAGTCATGCAACTGTGCATAAACCTTCCATTCGGCCACCACCAACCAATGCTCACAAGCAGAAACGGCTGCATTGGGCAGAAAAATACATGAAGACTAATTTTCAAACAGTCCTGTTCACTGATGAATGCTGTGCAATCCTGGATCATCCAGATGGATGGAGTAGTGGATGGTTGGTGAACGGCCACCCTGTTCCAACAAGGCTGCGACGTCAGCAAGGCGGTGGTGGAGTCATGTTTTGGGCCGGAATCATGGGAAGAGAGCTGGTCGGCCCCTTTAGGGTCCCAGAAGGTGTAAAGATGACCTCTGCAAAGTATGTGGAGTTCCCCACTTCCTTCCCTGGTACAGAAGGAAGAACTATGCTTTCTGTAATAAAATCATCTTCATGCATGACAATGCACCATCTCATGCTGCAAAGAATACCTCTGCATCAATGGCTGCTATGGGGATAAAAGGAGAGAAAGTCATGGTGTGGCCTCCATCCTCCCCTGACCTCAATCCTACTTAGAACCTTTGGAGCATCCTCAAGCAAAAGATCTATGAGGGTGGGAGGCAGTTTACATCCAAACAGCAGCTCTGGGAGGCTATTCTGACATCTTGCAAACAAATTCAAGCAGAAACTGTCCAAAAACTCACAAGTTCAATGGATGCAAGACTTGTGAAGCTGCTATCAAATAAAGGGTCCTATGTTAAAATGTAACCTGACCTGTTAAAATGTTTAAAAAGTTAAAATGTTGTTCAAAGTTTGATTGAAATAGCTTTTGATTTCAGTAAATATGCTGCAAACACAACAAATGACAATTTTCAGTTCTATACAAACTGGAACTAAAGTGTTTTGAAACTTACTGTGCGTAATAATTTGGAACAGTGCATTGTAATGCCCCGGACATTCCGACAACAAAATCCTAGGATTTTTTGCAACGGATGTTGGCTCAAACTTGTCTTGCATACACACGGTCACACAAAGTTGTCGGAAAATCCGATCGTTCTAAACGCGGTGACGTAAAACACGTACGTAAGGACTATAAACGGGGCAGTGGCCAATAGCTTTCATCTCTTTCTTTATTCTGAGCATGCGTGGCACTTTGTCCGTCGGATTTGTGTACACACGATCGGAATTTCCGACAACGGATTTTGTTGTCGGAAAATTTTATATCCTGCTCTCAAACTTTGTGTGTCGGAAAATCCTAAGGAAAATGTATGATGGAGCCTACACATGGTCGGAATTTCCGACAACAAGGTCCTATCACACATTTTCCGTCGGAAAATCCGACCGTGTGTACGGGGCATTAGTGTTTTATTTTGAAAAAAAAAACTGTTATCATTAGGAGGTTTGTTCAATAAAATTTGAATTGTACTCTTAATAGTTGATAGCATGAGAATTATGCTGACTGTGGTTTACATCAATTATTTAGGTAAATGAGAAAAATATCATTGGCATAATAATCTGGAACAGGGTGTAGTTTATACTATTAAAAAAAAAAATTGCTATCTGCGCCGCTAAAGTGTTCAAGTTTGACTTGAAGAAAAGGTGGCAACCCTAGATATCGTATATAATAAGTATAATCAGGGCTTTTTTTCCAGCAGGAACTAGGGGGAACTCAGTTCTACCACCTCTGGCTCAGGTCTTCTGCTCCCTGCTCACCATTATCACTTGGTAACACTGAAGTCCAGCTTCTGGGTTTACAAGTGATAGCTTATCTCAGGTGCCCAGGGTTCAGTGCAGTCATGAGCAGGAGAGGGTGCGTGGTAGGCTGCACCCTCTATGGTCTCCATTTTTTCCCTGGTGACCAGTTGTTCTGCATGATCTTCCTTGCAAGTGACTGTAGTATAGTATAGTATCCTGGGAGGTACTACAGCCAGATAGGTGTTTCAGCTTAATATTGCAACAAAGGTAAGACATATGACAGATGGTGGAACTTTTAAGGAGGGCGGAGAAAATGAGGGCAGTGGAGGGAGGGGGTTGTATGCAGAGGGAAGAGCTACTATTTGATGCCATTTGGCAGGTATGTGTGTGCGGCGGGCATGGTTGAGTTCCTGCACCTATTCTCTGAAAAAAAAAGCCCGGAGTACAATAAATATAGCCGTAAAAGTACAATGCAATTATTCCTCATAAATGACTTGTCCAAAATCATCTGAAATTATCATCAGATATTCCATGCTGCTTTGCTGTGTGGGCAGCTTAAAGTATATCTAGTTTTTGATAGAGTGGTCAAAACCCTTGTCACATTCTTTTACTGTCTGTGTCCCCGTTGATGATACCACTGTCACCAAGATTGGAAGTCAGAAAAGATCCAAAACTTTCTGTTGTCACCAGAACAGGTATAGAAGGGACATTTTCCACTGGTGGCACTTGTTCCAGTGACAACTGTCTAAGCACTTGTTTACACTTGCAGTTGGGTGAGCATTAAAAACACATGGTAGGGCCATATATTACCTTCCCACAACTGCTTCCCCTTAAAGGATAAGTTCACCTTTTAAACAAAATAAATAAATGCGCATCATTTTGGCGGTAAAAAATGTGCATTTACAATTTTTTTGTTTTAGGAGCCTGGAAAGCATTGCACCGCGGTCAGGAGATCGCTGATGCCAGGCAGGTCTTCTTCAGACTGTCAGTGGTAGCTCAAAAAAAGAACTATAAACTAACAAAGGACTTCAATGGTGCCAAGGCATTTTCTTGAAAAATTATCAAAATTTATTGCAACAACTTTGTTAAAACCATAAAAAAACATACAATGAGGACATAACATAACACAAAATCACATATGTGAATTAATATCTGTATACTACACAGTAAGAAATTGGATCATCATCCCTTGCAAGGTTGGGTGATGACTCACTTGCTGCGATTTCCGATTTAGTTTTGTGGGACTTAGCCTGCTTCTTCAGGAAAGTAAGTTACAGTCAAGCTCTCAGTATAAATAACTTCAATATAAACAGAGTCAAAACTTTATTTCTCGTACGACCAGCTGTTGCCACCTCCCTCCACCAGTGTGGTAATTCAAGTATGTCTCATACATGCGTATTCAAAATTTGACACATCAAAGTGCGTGGTGCAATTAATTATCTTCAAACGTTGTTCCAATAATCAAAAATGGATGCACACAATGAATATGGTCCACAGCGGTGGCAGCCCGTCCATTATGGCCGCCCTCTCTCCTCGCCACCCCTATATACAGTGGATAGATTCATGCATAGCATGAATCTATCCACGGCCACGGCGGCCGCCCCCTGTTCATGTGTCCGTCCCCTTTCAGAGCACTGGGTGCATGAATTACAGCTGGGTTATTTTTGAAGCAGAGGATGCGACTGGAGCCCACCCAGGTGTGTTGCAACAGGGAATGAATATTCGCTAATGCAACACTAATCCTCCTCCCAGCCAATCGGAAAGCAGGTATGAAGCCCGTTTCCCGATTGGCCAAAACATCAGGCGATCCTATTGGATGGCTAGCGCTGGGAGGAGCAGAGAGGAGACACACCAAAGAGGAGAGGACACAAAAGCAGCTTTCTCCGAGCTTGCCACACTTAAGGACAAGGCTGGAAGATGGCCGCATCAGCTCCAACTGCTGCTCTTACCTGCATCCAGGGTAAGGACAGTAGGTGGTGGTGGTGTTTCCTGTGGGTGTTAGTGCCACGCGCGGGGGTTGTATTAGTGCCGCTCCACCGGTGGCCCGGGGGGGGGTCGTTTGTCCCCCCCCCAAAAAAAACCACGCCAGCCGCCACTGGTCTACAGGTGGAAAGTAAGCTGGCGGTTTGGGGAATAGACCCAATCTTACTGCCCATCGTCCTTCAATATAATGTAGCTCCTGTACATTGTAAAGGCAGGCATTATTACACTGACAGGAAGAATCAATAAACTACCACAGCGCTCAACAGTGTTGTGTTAATTCATTGAGAATTACGAGCCGATAGCTCCAAAGGCTGTTGTAGTCCATTCATTCATTCAACACTGTGAATGAACGATGCGGCTGGGCGGCTGGAGCCCCGCACAGCCGCGTGCAGCCGTGTTTCTTCTTTAGATTGTGGCAGCGAGTGGGGGAATAAGATCCCCCGCTCACTGCCAAAATGAGGGATCGGGAAGGATGTGGGGGCCGGCACATTTGTAACATGCTACACCCTGAATATGGGTGTAACATGTAACATGTTACAAAAAGTTATAAAGCTTTAAGCACTTCAGCCCTGGAAGATTTTACCCCCTTCCTGACCAGAGCACTTTTTACAATTTGGCACTGCGTCGCTTTAACTGGTAATTGCGCGGTCATGCAATGCTGTAATCAAACAAAATTTGCGTCCTTTTTTTCCCACATACAAAGCTTTCTTTGGTGGTATTTGATCACCTCTGCGGTATTTATTTTTTGCGATATAAATGAAAAAAGACCGAAAATTTGGAAAACAAATGATATTTTCTATTTTTTGTTATAAAAGAAATATAATAAACTCAATGTATGTAGTCATACATTTAGGCTGAAATGCATTCAGCCACATGTCTTGGGTAAAAAAAAAAATTCAATAAGCGCAAATTTATTAGTTTGCCCAAAAGTTATAGCGTCTACAAACTAGGGTATATTTTCTGGAATTTACGCAGCTTTTAGTCTATGACTACCTATCTAATTTCTTAAGGTGCTAAAATGGCAGGGCAGTACAACCTCCACCATATGACCCTATTTTGGAAAGTAGACACCCCAAGGAAATTGCTGAGAGGCATGTTGAGCCCATTGAATATTTTATTTTTTTTGTCACAAGTGATTGAAAAATGACAATAAAATAAATATAAATTACACAAAGTTGTCACTAAATGATGTATTGCTCACACATGCCATGGTTATATGTGGAATTACACCCCAAAATACATTCTGCTGCTTCTCCTGAGTATGGGGATACCTCATGTGTGAGACTTTTTGGGAGCTGCGTACAGGACCCCGAAAACCAATCACCGCCTTCAGGATTTCTAAGGGTGTAAATTTTTGATTTCACTCCTCGCTACCTATCACAGTTTTGAAGGCCATAAAATGCCAAGATAGCACTAACCCCCCCCCCCCCCCAAATGACCCCATTTTGGAAAGTAGACACCCCAAGCTATTTGCTGATAGCCATGTTGAGTCCACGGAATATTTTATATTTTGCCATAAGTTGCGGGAAAAATTTTTTTTAGCACAAAGTTGTCACTAAATGATATATTGCTCAAACATGCCATGGGCATATGTGGAATGACACCCTAAAATACATTCTGCTGCTTCTTCTGAGTACGGGGATACCACATGTGTGAGACTTTTTGGGAGCCTAGCCATGTACAGGACCTTGAAAACCAATCACCGTCTTCAGGCTTTCTAAGGGCGTAAAATGGTGATTTCACTTCCTCACTACCTATCACAGTTTCGGAGGCCATGAAATGACAAGATAGCACAACCCCCCCCCAAATGACCCCATTTTGGAAAGTAGACACCTCAAGGAATTTGCTGAGAAGCATGTTGAGCACATGAAATATTTTATTTTATTGTCACAAGTGACTGAAAAATAACAGATAAAATTTACACAAAGTTGTCACTGAAATGATATATTGCTCACACATGCCATAGGTATATGTGAAATTACACCCCAAAATACATTCTCCTGAGCACAAGGAAACCACATGTGTGAGACTTTTGGGAGCCTATCCGAGTACAGGACCCCGAAAACCAAGCAACGCCTTCAGGATTTCTAATGCTGCATACACACGGTTGGAATTTCCATCAAAAAAAGTGTGATGGGAGCTTTCGGTCGGATATTCCGACCGTGTGTATGCTCCATCCAACTTTTTCTGTCTGAATTTCCGCCAGCAAAAGATTGAGAGCTGGTTCTCTATTTTTCCAAAGGAAAAAGTTCTTGATGGAAATTCCGTTTGTCTGCATGCAATTCCGACACGCAAAGAACCACGCATGCTCGGAAACAATTTGACGCATGCTCGGAAGTATTGAACTTCATTTTCTTGGCTCGTCGTAGTGTTGTACGTCACCGCGTTCTTGACGGTCGAAAGTTCAGAGAACTTTTGTGTGACCGTGTGTATGCAAGCCAAGCTTGAGCGGAATTCCGTCGGAAAAACCATCCAAGATTTTTCAGACGGAAATTCCACTTGTGTGTACGGGGCATTAGAGCGTAAAATGGTGATTTCACTCCTCACTATCTATCACAGTTTTGGAGGCCATGATATGCCAAGATAGCACAACTCACCCCCAAATGACCCCATTTTGGAAAGTAGACACCCCAAGCTATTTGCAGAGAGGCATGTTGAGTTCATGGAATATTTTATATTTTGACACAAGTTTCGGGGGTAAAATGACAAAAAATATTGAACTGTCCTAGTATTTTATGCACAACATTAGAAGCTTATGCCACACATCACCCACTTTTCTAACCGCTTGAAGATAAAGCTCTTTCTGACACTTTTTGTTTACATGAAATTTTTTTTTGCTAGAAAATTACTTTGAACCCCCAATCATTATATATTTTTTAAAGCAAAGGCCCTACAGATTAAAATGGTGGATGTTGCCATTTTTTTTTACACAGTATTTGCGCAGCGTTTTTTTCAAATGCAATTTTTTGGGGAAAAAACATGTTTTCAAATTTTAATGCACTAAAACACACTATATTGCCCAAATGTTTGGTAAAATATAAAAGATGATCTTATGCTGAGTACATAGATACCAAACACGACATGCTTTAAAATTGCTCACAACCATGCAGCGACGACAAACTACATCAGTTTTTAAAAGCCTTTAAAGTCCTTTACAGGTTACCACTTTAGATTTACAGAGGAGCTCTACTGTTAAAATTACTGCTCTTGATCTGACGTTCGCAGTGATACCTCACATGCATGGTGCAGTTGCTGTTTACATATGACACGAGACGGACGCTAGCATTCACATTTGCGCAAGAGCATGGGGGTACAGAGGTGCTTTTGTTTTCTTTTTTTCTTATTTATTTTGCTTTTTTATTTTATTTTTACACTGTTCCTTTCATTTTAATTTTTTTTTAATCATTTTTATTGTTATCACAGGGAATGTAAATATACACTATGACAGCAATAGGTAGTGACAGATACTCTTTTTAAAAACAATTGGGGTCTATTAGACTCTAGGTCTCTCCTCTACCCCCAAAGCATCTGACCACACCAAGGTCAGTGTGATAAGATGCTTTCCCAATTTCCCAATGGCGCTGTTTATATCTGGCGAAACCGAAGTCATGAAATGATCATAGCTTCGGGTTTCTTAGACCATAGAGATGATTGGAGTCATTCTGGTCTTCAATCAGCTCTATGGTCAGATGGCGGAACCACCGGCTGCATTCTCAGGTTCCCCGGTGGGACAGAAGAACCCAAGAAAACCATGGAAGACGGTGGGAGGGGGACGTTCCCTCCCACTGCTTGTAAAAGAAGTCTAGCGGCTAATTAGCCTCTAGGATTGCTTTTACATGAAAGCCGACTGCTGGCTAAAAAGAACGATACCAAGATGATATCTAAACCTGCAGGCATCATTCTGGTATAACCCTTAAAAGTCCAGCAACATACCAGTACATTGCTGGTCCTTGTTAGGCATATATTGTAATGTTTTTTTTTTCTCATACAGCCTGTGGGCTGAGCGAAAAAAGATATTAATCAGTGGATATGCCCACCATTAGAATACCGTCCTGCATCCACCCACTTCTAAAGACGGGCATACATGCACCGTATTTTTTTTAAATGAGGTGGTGAAATCACGTCGTACAGCGATGGAGTCGCTGATTTACATATTGTGAGAGCAAATGCTGTTGCTGTCAAGATAAATGAATCAGTGCTGCAGCTGAATAAAACACAGTAAACAGTAAAGTATAAAAAATTACATACCTGAAAAGCAAACATGATAAAACATAGTAACAATAAAACTATGCAGTTAAAAAATACAGTAAAAAGAGCAGAAAAATAGAGAGAACAATAGAGAGAGAATAGAGAGAAAACAATAAAACGACAATCATTTTTGGCTTTTTCATTATATATATATATATATAACGACGCTAGATGCTAAAACCTAACTGACGTCACCCGCCAGGTGATCAGGGGGTTAAACCTTTATTAGGCAATATAAGACGGGTACCCTGATGCTATAAAAAAATATCTAACTAACCAGCAACTGATCTACTAGTGACACTGGTGTACCCTAGACCTACCTGGGCCTACTACTAGCTGCCCTAACGTTGATTAGTGTCACAAATGACACCAATGCAGAGATCAGGAAAAATCTGAAAACTGCAATTGCAACTGCAATTATCCAGCTCAGGATACAGGATGCAGTATTAGGAAGCCTTGATATTATGGCAATTATTGTGATGGGTGTCAGGTCGTCAGGTGCATGAGCATCATTTCCAAACACTCTTTTCTCCCATGGGACTTTCTTTGATGGAATCCAGCTTTATATGAACTTTGTTTGCTCTATTGCACTTTATTCACACGTGATGTAATTTTGCTTATGTGTCTTCAAACTTTATTCACAGTTATTGTTTATATACATATAGTTTTTGATTTACTTACATTTTATTGCATCCTCCTCCTGGTTCCCTAAAGGAACTAGTCACGTAACCCTGGCCACACAGATGCCCCCTGGAAAGGCAACATCTCTAGTGCCTTCAGGGGGATTACGTTCCTAAGCTGCAGGAGATGCTTTATCTTGCGCATGTGTCGCATTAAACTCAGTTTTAAAAAAAACTTGGGCAAAAATATCTTAGAGGAAGGCTTTTTGTAAAAACAGATGAGTGTGATGTCATACAGCATAGGTGCATGACGTCATGAGTTCCTGTTGCATTCAGTGGGAGGTAAAAATAACTTTACAGCTTGTGAAGAGCAACCAGAAATATGTTTTTTTTTTTCTTTTAATAAACTAAACTATTGTGTTTTTAAATTTGCCAGCATACCCCATCCACAGAACGCATGCACGGACTCTGAATACTTCATAATGAGCTGTGAACACTGTATCAGAATCTTGTTACAATAGATGGCTGATTGGCACAGTTTCAATGCAGAGTTTACTTCCCCATATTATAGATTCTTTTGTCACTACATGGTAAGAAATGTTTTAATCTAGGAACACTGTTATTTCCTAGACAATAACACAATAGTTATGAGTAATATCAAGTAATTATTACTCATAACTGTGCAGTTCTATTTGTACTATTTGTCCATAGAAGGGTTGAAGAGCCAGCACGGAGATATGTTATTAACAGAACTATACTGATCTGAACCAAAATTATAGATCTGTTAATAGCAGTAACTTTAAAGCTTATCTAAACCAGAAACAAAAATGTAATATATTTAATAACATATGAAACAAAAATGTAATATATTGCAGCTCACCAGTTTTTAAATGTGGTAGCTGTATTAACTTTCTACTTTAAAGTATACGTATGTGAGCCCTTACCTTGTAAAATAACCTACTCAGTTTAAAATAGATATGCAAGGAAAATTGTTTATATGCAGTGGGGAAAATAATTATTTGATCCCCTGCAGATTTTGTAAGTTTACCCACTTATAAAGAAATGAAGGGTCTATCATTCTTTATCATGGGTGTATTTTAAATGATAGAGACAGAATATCAACCAAAAATCCACTTATAAATTGAGTTGCAGTTCAGTGAGTTAAAAAAAGTATTTAAGCCCAGTGGCGGCTGGTGGGTTTTTCTTGGGGCGGGGGGTGGCAAACGACTACAGACTGGCTACAGTATATACACTTTAAGTTTGTAAAACTTATCCGATTAGTCTGCAACCCCGGTGGCGACAGTTCGACTGGACTTTCGCAGTCACTGTCCTCACTTTTCTTAATCCTACCCTACTTTATCCCTTTCTTTTCCTTACCCTCACCTTTTCTTACCCCCCGCCCCATAACCTTTGTGGGGCCCTCTAATACTCACCCTTTCTATCTGAAGACATGGCGGTAGACTCTATTAAGATGACCTCCCTTAACGCTGAGGGATTGAATACTCCCGAGAAGAGACGTATGCTGCTCCACGACCTTAAAAAATCACACACTGATATTCCCTTCATACAGGAGACACACTTTAAAACGGACAAATCACCTGTGCTACAGAGTAGATCTTTCCCTCGAGTATACCATTCTACTAACTGCAATTCTAAATCCAAGGGAGTGTTCCATATTGATCTCCAGCAAGCTGCCATGGCAATGCCAGGATGTGTTAGCGGACCCCGAGGGACACTTTCTATTCCTTAAGGGCCGAGTAGGTGAAATACAGCTTACATTTGCAACATTATATGCTCCTAACGAGCACCAAGACACTTTTCTCAGACATACTATGGATCAGTTAATGGAATATAAAGAAGGCCAGCTAATACTAGGGGGGACTTTAATGTTCCGCTGATTCCCTCAGTAGACACGTCATCTGGTAACTCCTCCTACCCACCATCACACAGGAAACGCATAGCTCAGGCCTTACATAAGGCCCACCTGATCGATGTGTGACGTCTCCAGCACTCAGGGGAGAGGGACTATACCTTCTATTCATCTCCACACAGGGTATACTCCAGGATTGACCTCTTTCTGATGCCCCATGACCAACTACACCTTGTAAGCTCTACATCACTAGGTCAGATTACATGGTCAGACCATGCTCCCGCATATCTTACATACATCCTCACTGAGAGGCCTTCACCCAGATCTCTTTTTTGGCGCCTAAACGAGAGTCTCCTACAAATCCCTGAGGTACTGGAGGATGTGACTAAAGAAATTGACCTCTATTTCAGAGAGAACGATACACAGGACTGTGATCCTGGAATATTATGGGAGGCACATAAATGTGTTCTTCGTGGGATATTCATTAAACATGGGGCATCTATCAAAAAGAAAAGAAATGAACAACTCACTAGATTACTCTATACTTTGACCAATGTCAAAGCACAACATAAACACTCCCCTACCCAGGAACTTGAGACGATATTGAGGACTTTGCGCACTCAAATCACAGACTTGTTACAATACAAAGCAAAGGCTGCCTTGCAGTTTTATCGTAAGATGTCCTACGAGTCAGGAGATAAGTGCGGTAAACTCCTAGCCAAGTCAGTTAAAGAAATTAAAGCCTCTTCATACATTCCACAGATCAACACCCCTGATGGCCAGAAAGCCACTTTACCGACACAAATTTCAAAGGGATTCGAGGACTTCTATTCAGGCCTATATAATCTACCTAGTTCCCCCTCCACTCAGGTAAATATTGACCAATATATCTCAGACTCTCAACTTCCTTCACTACCAGCAGAAACCCAGACGTTATTAGACGAACCAATAGCTTTAGAAGAATTACAAACAGTGGTGAACTCCATGAAAATAGGTAAAGCCCCATGCCCGGACGGATACACTGCCCAATATTATAAGACATTTCTACCAATTCTTGGCCCACGTTTAGTGGCATTTTTCAATGCTCTAGGAGCCGATTCCAATTTTCCCAGTGAGATTCTTAAAGCCTACATCTCCCTAATTCACAAAGAAGGGAAGGATCCAGGTCTTTGCGGAAGTTATAGACCCATTTCCCTTTTAAATGTGGACCTCAAATTACTCTCAAAAATAATAGCAACTAGGTTAGCACAACACCTCCAAACCCTAATACACCTAGACCAAGTCGGGTTCATTCCCACTAGAGAAGCGAGGGACAATACCATAAAGGTTCTCAACCACCTCCAAGTGGCGAATGCCAATAAAATCCCCTGTGTATTTGTAAGTACTGATGCCGAAAAGGCCTTTGACAGGGTGAACTGGGGCTACATGTTCTCAGTTCTCCGTCATATTGGCCTAGGAGACAGGATGTTAAGATGGATTAGTAGCATACACTCAAATCCCTCAGCTCAAGTGAAAGTTAATGGAGTGCTCTCAAACCCCTTCCCCATCAGAAATGGAACAAGACAAGGGTGTCCTCTATCCCCTCTTCTCTTTGCCCTTTCCCTTGAACCCTTTCTTTGTACCATCAGATCAAATCCGGATATAACGGGTCTCCAAGTGGGTAGCTCCCACTGCAAAATATCAGCGCATGCTGACGACCTGCTATTCTCCTTAAAAAATCCTAAAATCTCTCTTCCAAATCTCCTGTGAGAATTCAAAACTTATGGGGCAATTTCACATCTAAAGATAAACTTTTCGAAATCCGAGGCGATGGGCATAGCGATCCCCCCTTCCACCTTACTTGAACTGCAATCAAGCTTCCGCTTTAAGTGGACTGAGATTGCCCTAAAATATCTGGGTACGTCTATCCCTCCTGACATAACACAGACGTTCAAACTTAATTCCCCCCCCCCCTACTGACAAAGACCCGAGTCCTATTAGAAAAATGGCATACAGGTTACCACTCCTGGTTCGGGAGATGTAACCTCCTTAAAATGAGTATATTACCAAAATGCATTTATCTCATTCAAGCCCTACCTATTCGTATTCCACCTTTTTTTTTAAACAGATCCATTCACTCTTCACCAGATTCATATGGGCACATAAAAAACCCTGTTTACATCGATCACAGATGACTCTCCTCAAACAACATGGAGGACTAGCTGTCAGGAGGCACAGGCTGCCTCCGTCCGCCGGGCTCTAGGGCGCATGCGCGGTGGACTCGCGCTACGCCGTACACCCGTTCGCGGCCCGATGGTGCGGCGCGCGCGGGTGCACGGCGGTCCCCGTGTGCGCGCCGTGGCCCGTGCGGGTGCCCGGTAGCGCGTCACGCTGACGCGCTCGCCAGAGGGCTACATCTGATGGCTCCAGCACCCAGTCAGGTTGCTGGTTTGTCGTCAGCTGTGCCCTGTTCCCTGTACCTGCTGCTGTCTCTTGTTTATCCTATTGACCCTGTGCTGAACCTTGCTTATACCACGGATTACTCTGCCTGCCTGATACCCCTGACCTCTGCCTGTACCACGGATTACTCTGCCTGCCTGATACCCCTGACCTCTGCCTGTACCACGGATTACTCTGCCTGCCTGATACCCCTGACCTCTGCCTGTACCACGGATTACTCTGCCTGCCTGATACCCCTGACCTCTGCCTGTACCACAGATTACTCTGCTTGCTTGATACCCCTGACCTCTGCCTGATTAACGGACTCTGCTCTGCCTGATACCCCGGTTCTGACCTCTGCTTGATTAACGGACTCTGCCCTGCCTGATACCCCGGTTCTGACCTCTGCTTGATTAACGGACTCTGCCTGCCTGATACCCCTGACCTCTGCCTGTACCGCGGATTACTCTGCTTGCTTGATACCCCTGACCTCTGCCTGATTAACGGACTCTGCTCTGCCTGATACCCCGGTTCTGACCTCTGCTTGATTAACGGACTCTGCTCTGCCTGATACCCCGGTTCGGGTCTAACCTCTTGTCTTTGCAGTTCCTCAGTACCAAACGGCAACCCGGACTTCCCTCAGGCTCTTCTAAATCCTGCTACTACCGGAAGCCCATGCCTCCACGTGCCCCCAACACCCTGTATCACTTCCAGGGGTTCGGGTGCGCGTGGTCGTAAGGGCGAGCTGCTCTCGGCATCTTGGCCTCGGTGAGTATAGTCGTGACACTAGCACTACCTGACATACGAACCTACTACCTAGCCTCACATTTAGGACGTATACTCGATTGGAGGAGAAATAAAACATCTAAACTGTGGGTACAACTTGAGCAATCCCAAACTTGCATTCCACTAGGGGGAGCACTGTGGTGCTACAATGATCTACCTCATGGGCTGAAGTCTCACCCACTAATAGGTACCATTTTGAGGCACAGCCACCAAATTGCCTTCAACACATTTCTCACGTCAAAAAGTTCACCTCTATTTCCTATACTGGGCAACCCAAATTTTGACCCGGGCTTACTTTCGACGGAATACATCTCCCTTAGAGAATCAGGCAGAGACCACGCCGCTAAGTTTGTCTTTGGAGGGAGATGGCCATTCATCTCAGATCTCTCTAACCCAATAGGGGCCTACCAGCTCCCTTTCTGGAAAGCAGTACAACTACCTAATTTTCTACACTCACTCCCCAGATCACAAGACTTTGCGCGAGAACAAACGCCGTTTGAAGATCTTTGCTCGGGGGATAGCTCGTTAGCTATCCCCCGAGAAGGACAGGGACAAAGTGCTGGGGTCAGATGAGACCAAAATTGAGCTCTTTGGTATTAACTTGAATCGCCGTTTGGAGGAAGAATACTGCTGACTATGACCACCATCCCTACAGTCACAATAATCAAACAGAAAATACCGCGCTGTGAATAAATTAAAAAAACTACAAATAATTGAATGTGAAATAAAGAATAAAAAAAAGCTGCTGCTAAAAGTGGGATACACACAAACGTAAATAAGACAATAGGTAGCAGCGCTTAGTACACTATATATTGCAAAACATACACCAGTGATATTTAACAGTGGGCAATATAAAAGCTGGAAAAAACTAAAAGTAAACGTCCATCATCATAGGTAGGCAGTGCTCAATGATTAGCCAGACGTGTTCAATAAAGTTCAAATAATAAATTTCGTCCTCCACCGCACCACCAGTGATAAACCATACAAAATGCTCGCTTACCAGACGGCAAGCTATAAGAGCTTGCGACCTATACCCGGCCAGGGCCTTTATCCGATGGAGAGCCACAAGGACAGATTCCAGGCAAACCCCTTCTAAATGGACAGCATAGGGCCCGCCAGACTCGCCAGTCACAGGTCGTGATTAAGGTGGAATATGGTGGTATTCAGAGGTTCCCAGAACGAAAAAGGATCACCATAGCATAATACTGATACACATAGTTTATTTATATAAAAGAATGTCACTTACAATGTTCAGAAGTATTAAAAGCAAAACAGCCGGCCGGCTTTCACGAACACCCGTCCCTCGTACGGTCCACTTGAGACGTCAGCACGTCAGCTCCTCCCAACACACGTTTCGTCATACAATGACGTCGTCTGGGGCACGGGCGACGCACTGACGTGTCGCGTATAAAAACCAATAGAGTTAAACCAAGCCTCGATGTGAGTCCAGACCAGGAAACCATCTAGCGTTCCACATTAAAACTTGGCACAAGTCCGGATCCGCCATATTAGGTGCTGGAAGAGTGATCTCCTACGGCGGGTCAGACACATAATAAAACAAAACCTAAAAATGTTGTGATCATAGTCAACCATACAGAATATCTAAAAATTGGCAAATACACGGCACCAGTCATGTTTGACTTCTGCACCGAGAAAAAAACAATATTATAACCTAAAAAAAACTGCTTAGGAATACCAATAGGCAGTTTCTTAAAAAATAAAATAAGAATTGTATAGAGGACAAGAGAACCAGATTAGACCTAACGGATTAATATTGAATGTTTACTAGTAAATAATAACAGATAACATATCCCTGTAAGCAATAATATAAAAAAAATTTCATTCAATAAAACCTTGTCTGAATGTATTGCTATAAGGCCTGTGTGAGCGGACCACATATTGCAAATTAGTGACCATTATTCTCCACCCCCCATGCAAGTAACCATTAGTAGAGGAAAAAATGTCACACCATTATTACAATAACAAGGTCAAAGATGATTTCCTCTGGCCCACATGGAGTCTGGCTTGTATTAAACAGATAGGTCCAATAACTGAACCTATAAAATACATAGACTGGGATATCAAATTAACATAATATCAGACAAGAATAAAAATTTGTCACAAAGGATATAAAGATAAGAAATATAAGGAAATACAGGTGTATAATCCTCCCACAACCCTAGGCAAAAAACGCCTTCATGAATTATCTATAAAGGCATTTGTATCAATATCCACGTTGAGCCCATACGGGATATAGCATTTGATTTTATGAATCCATACCATCTCAAGTCTAGAGATACTCCTGACAGGAGAGCTACCCCTCCAATGAGGACGATATTTATCAATCCCCAAGAAAATAGTATTTGAGGGATCTTTGTTGTGTGTAGTTAAATAATGCTTGGAGACTGAATGTTTTGGGAATCCATTTTTAATATCGGTAATATGCTCGTTAAGTCTGACGGAGAGGGATCGTCTAGTCCTACCCACATACTGTAACCCGCACGGGCACTGGAGCAGATAGACGACCCCCTCCGTCGAGCATGTAATGAATGGCTCAGTTTCATGTTCCATATGTGGGCTATGGGCAATAAACCTGTGGGTGTGTCTTTGTGTGCCTATATTCTTTATTCAGAACCATAGAGTTATATCGCCCCCTACAGGAGTAGGACACTAGGCAGAAAAAAGACTTGGCTATGCCTATGGGCGTCCTAGGTGATATACACCCCCTCTCTGCTATAGGCCTTCAGTTTTTTTCTGCCTAGTCAAGAGTAAGGACCTAGTTCCCTGCTGGGATCTCTTGTCCTGCCAATTTTCATTTTTTTGTTTGTTGTTTTTTTCTGGATTTTTCCGGTGAGATCTACAATCAACTGCCGGGCTGGGCCACGGGCTGGACAGTCGATCCAGTGGTCACCCCAGTCTTGTGCAAACCGCAGCTACACACTAAGTCATCCGCGACATAGCCCCACTGGACGGGCCTGGCCCTGCGAGTTAAACGTCTTGTGAGGTTGCATACGACCAGGTCTCGGCTCGAGTCACAGCGTCCCTCATGGCCGACAGCCCCCCCACTTCGATGGCAAGGAGGTTCTGTCTGGAGCGGTGCCCGCTTGGTCCTGGTATGGTTATGAGAAAATGTCCCCCACTGCCCTTAGGGGGTTTTTGTGGCGGATGTGGGCCCCTCCCCGGGTCGGTTGGTCCTGCAGGTCCCCTCTGTCCCTGCACCCTCTTTTTCTGCACCCTCTTTTCCTGGCCCTGGAGGTCCCTTGGTAACCTCCCTTTCCCCCTCCCCCTCCACATGGGGTAGTGTGCCTGTAGTGGGTCCTGGGGGACGGGGTTGACTACTGGTGGGTTGGGGGTGCGTGCCGCCTAGGTGCTGTGCTTACTGGGGGGAAGGCACTGGGTCCGGTGCCCGGAACCTCTCTCTCATTTTCATCCTGGGAGGCTACAGGGTTCTCCTGCATCTGTGGTAGTCTCGTGCAGCACGGCCTGCGGCCATCTGATGACTTCCTATGGCCGGCAGCCATGTTTGTGTAGCTCGGCAGCCATGATATGGTGGATTTTGGCTTAGGCAATGGCGGCCATTACTGTGTAGCCCAGGACAGCCTTTTTGGCAGGGGGAAGCTCCTCCTTTTAACCTCCTGTGTTTTCTTTTCCCTTGGACACCACGTGTGTACAGTTCTACATCGTAGGCAGCAAACGCTATGCTGCTGGGGTGGTGAGTTTGGGGGATTCCTCCTCTCTCTGCTGCAGGTGGGGTGTCCTGGTGGTCCGGTACTACTACCAGTGTGGGGGGTGTCCCATTGTAGTGGTCACTCTTGGTGTGGGGCTCTCTTTTTTCTCTCCTATGAAGTCTCAGGAGCATGTTTCCCCACCTGGCCCCCTATGAGAGGCAGCAGGTCCCTTTGGGTCCCAGTCATCTATTGATGCACTGACGGCAGCCCTGGAGTCCTTTGTGTCTTGTGAAGGTGGCTGTTGGGCAGTGGACTAGCAAAAAGCATCCCCCGCCTTCCCCTGCTTCATTTGTCTCGTCAGATCCTGAATCTGATTTGGTTGCTGTGGACGGGGACCCACCCTGCGAGGTCTGCGGCCGTGCTCCTAGATCTTTCGGACAGTGAGGATGATTCCTCTACCCCAGTGGCTGTGCACGAGAAAGCGCTGGTGGACGCACTGATTGCTTCTGTGCGGGGAACTTTAAAAATGGAGGATGCAGCCATGGCTGCGGTGGAGGTGCGGTCCCCTTTGGCGCCCACAAGCCACTTCGCACAGCAAAAGTGTTCCCTTATCCCTCCTTTTTTGACAAGTTTGTCTATAAAGAATGGGAGCGCCCAAAACGGCCCTTTGTGATCCCAAAGTGTTTCGCTGTGCGTTATCCCTTTGAAGAGAGTCTGCTCAAAAAATGCACAACTCTACCTCGGTTTCTCAGTTGAACAAAACCACTGTGATTCTGGTTGAGGACTCAGGGCTGACAGGAAGGCAGAGTCTCTGAGCCGCACTATGTTCTCTATTGCGGGTTTGGCGCTTCGGCCAGTTTTGGCTATTGCTCTGGTGTCGCAAACGCTGACAGAATGGGCGAAGCTGTTGCGCCGTGACCTGGAAGGTGACCAATTTCCTCCTGCCTTCACAGAATTAGTGGACCAACTGGTCCAGGGGCTGCAGTTTGTCTGTGATGCCTCTTTGGACACAGCTCCCTTGCTTTCTAAGCTATTTGTTTCAGCGGTAGTGCTTCAACGGGTATTGTGGCTGAAGTGTTGGACTGCAGACCAGGCCTCTAAAAAGGCCCTAGCTGATTTGCCCTTTCAAGGTGATCGTTTGTTTGGGGCCACACTGGATGATTTCATTAAGAGTGTCACAGGGAAGAGTACTTTTGTTCCACAGTCAAAGAAGGGGAAGGAGCCAAGTCGCAAGCGTGGCCCTTCCTTCTCGGCACACAGAAAGTTTTTTCGTCCCTCAGGGTCCACTCACAAAGGCTCGAAGTCTTTCAAACCCCCACTTGGGAGGTCCCAAGTGGCCCTGGTGGGGCAAACCGAGAGCGGGCTTCTCCAGACCCCCAGATAAGGCTCCTTCGGCATGAAGAGGCGCCATCACCCGCAGTCTGGGTGGGGGGGCGTCTTCGCTGGTTTCCAGGCCCGTGGACCTCTCTGATAAATGACAAGTGGGTCCACCAAGTGATTCTGTCTGGTTACAAGATTGAGTTCCAGACTTGTCCCCAAGCAGATTTTTTCCATCCAATCTGCATCTGTCTCCGGACCGCGTGTTAGCCCTCCGGGGCGCGGTGCAAGGCCTGTTGCTCCAAGAGGTGATTGTCTCAGTTCTGGTGTCAGAACGTTTCCAGGGCTTTTATTCAAACCTATTTATGATCCCCAAAATACGTCCGATTCTGGACCCCAAGGCCCTAAACTGCTTTGTGCGGGTGCGGAAGTTCAGAATGGAATCCATTCGCTCCGTGGTGGCATCTCTTCATCAGGGGGACTTTCTTGCCTCCATCGACATCAAAGATGCCTACCTGCACATTCCGATTTGTGCACAGCACCAGCGGTTCCTCCTCCGTTACCCTTTGATCTTGCCTCCGCTCATCGGGTCTTCAACAAAGTGTTGGCCCCGGTTCTGGCGCTACTGCACCAGCGGGGAATTGCTGTTCTGGGCTACCTGGACGACTTTCTGCTGTGAGCAGGATCCCCAGCGGCCCTGAGGGGCGACATGGAGATTACTGTTCAGACTCTGGCAGATTTTGGGTGGCTGATAAATTACCAAAAGTCTGCGTTGATTCCAGTTTGGAAATTGGTGTATCCGGGTCTGACTCTGGATTCCGCTCTGGCCAGAGTGGTCCTTCCGCAGGACAACCTCCAGAAATTACAGGTGGCAGCCCACTCGCTGTCCAGCAGGTGGGTCTCCCTGCAGACTTGCATGTGGGTACTGGGCCTGATAGTGTCTACGTTCGAGGCGGTCCGGTTCGCTCAGTTCCATACAAGACCCCTGCAAAGGGAGATCATGTTAAAATGGGACAAATGTTCCAAGTCTCTAGACAGTCAGATTCGGCTGAGTCAAGGAACCAAAGGGCCCCTGATCTGGTGGCTTTGTTCCCCGACTCTTTGGCAGGGAAAATCCTTTTTCCCACTGTACTGGACAGTGGTCACCACCGATGCCAGTCTGTCCATGTGGGGAGGAGTCCTGGGCCTGAGCTCAGCTCAGGGTCACTGGACGCTGGAGGAATCCAGGCTACCTATCAACATCTTGGAACTCCAAGCAATCAGACTCTGTCTGAATCATTGGATGGACTGACTTCAGGGGCACCCAATACGGATTCAGTCAGACAATGCCAGGGCGGTGGCCTATGTCAACCACCAGGATGGAACAAGGAGTGTGTTAGCCGGCCTGGAAGTAGCCGGCATTCTACAGTCGGCAGAGCGTTTCATCCCGGCCATCTCCACCGTTCACATTCCAGGGGTGGACAACTGGCAGGCAGATTACCTCAGTCATCAAGTATTGGACCAAGGGGAGTGGTCCCTCCATCAGGAGGTATTTCAATAGATCTGTCTACACTGGGGATCTCTAGAGGTAGATCTGATGGCATCCCGAATCAACAGGAAGGTGCAGAGGTTTGTGGCCAGGTCTCGGGACCCTCTAGCGGACGCCTCAGACACTCTGGTCACTCCAAGGGGCCATGTTTAGTCTGATCTATGTCTTTCCTCCTCTCAAGCTTCTGCTGCAGCTGTTGTGCAGTATCGAGGCCGAAGGAATTCCAGTCATTCTAGTGGCCCCGGACTGGCCTCATAGGCCCTGGTACACCGACCTGGTGCATCTGGTCGCAGACGCCCCCTGGCGGCTGCCTCTCAGGGAGGATCTGCTATCCCAAGGGCTGATCTTCCACCCTGCTTTAACGGCCTGGCTATTGAAAACCAGGTGTTGAAGGATAGGGGCTTATCTGCGTCGGTGACTCCGAAGCTGCTGAAAGCTAGAAAGTCTACTTACAGGAAGGTATATTATCGGACGTGGAAAGCTTACATTTCATGGCGTGAGTCAGTGGGGTTTCACCCACATTCCTTTTTGGTGACTCGCATTTTGACTTTTATTCAGAGGGGCGTTGAAAAAAATTTGGCCTTGAGTACTGTTAAGGGCCAGGTGTCGGCCTTGACGGTTTTCTTTCAATGCTCCCTGGCTTTGCATTCCGTAGTGAGTACCTTCATTTAGGGAGTGAGACATGTGGTTCCACTGTCGTGATCTCCCTTGCCACCGTGAGACTTGAATCTTGTACTTTCCGTTCTACAGAAGCCTCCGTTTGAAAATATTCAAGAAATTCCCCTGCTCACGCTATCACAGAAGGTGGCCTTCTTGGTGGCTATTACTTCTGCTCGCTGGGTGTCAGAGTTGGCAGGGCTATCCTGTCGCACAGCCTACTTGGTGATTCATAGGGACTAAGTGGTGCTTTGTCCTTGTCCTTTCCTTCCAAAGGTTTGCTCTGATTTCTATTTAAATGAAGACAGTGTTGCCTTCTCTGTGTCCCAGGCCGCAACATTCGAGGGAATTTACTTTGTACACCTTAGATGTGGTACGGCTGTCAGGGTGTATTCGGCGGCCACTGAGTCTTTTCGAAAGTCAGACTCCCTGTTCGTGACCAAAGAAGGGGCTATCTGCTTCCTCTGCGACCATTTCTAGATGGATCAGGCAGACGGTGACTCAGGCCTATTCTATCAAGGGACGGGTTCCTCCCTTCCCGGTGAAGGCGCACTCGACTCGGACGCTGAGTGCCTCATGGGCCTTCCGTCATCAGGCGTCAGTAATGCAAGTTTGCAAGGCGGCTAACTGGTCGTCGATGCACACTTTCGCAAAATTTTACAAGGTGGATGTACTGGCATCTGCGGATGCTTCTTTTGGCCGCAAGGTTCTGCAGGCTGCGGTCTAGGGGTTTTTTTCCCTTGTGAAGGGTTTTTTTTTGCTGGTCAGGTGGGTTCCAGGTTGTTCTCGCTGAGCTCCAGGTTGTCTGGTTGGCCTGGTTTTTTGTTGGCTGCCCCACCCCTCATGTTTGGCACTGCTTTGGGACATCCCTATGGTTCTGAATAAAGAAGGCTGTGTCTGTCAATGAATGAATGAGAAAATAGGATTTTTGACTTACCGTAAAATCTGTTTCTCTGAGTTCATTGACAGACACAGCACCTGCTCCTCTATGGAGTTTTAACACTTCTGATACTGCTTGTTACATAACTGAAGGCCTATAGCAGAGAGGTGGGTGTATATCACCTAGGACTGCCCATGGGCGTAACCAAGTCTTTTTTCTGGCTAGTGTCCTACTTCTGTAGGGGGCGATATAACCCTATGGTTCTGAATAAAGAAGGATGTGTCTGTCAATGAACTCAAAGAAACTGATTTTACAGTAAGTCAAAAATCCTATTTTCTTTATCAGTTCAGGCCAATATATATTCTTCTACATATTTTTGGTAAAAAAAAAAAATCGCAATAAGCGTATATTGATTGGTTTGCACAAAGTTATAGCGTCTGCAAACTATGGGAAAGATTTATAGCATTTTTATTATTTATTTATTTTTTACTAGTAATGGCGGCAATCTGTGATTTATAGCGGTACTGCGACATTGTGGCAGACAGATCAGACACTTTTGACACATTTTTGGGACCATTGACATTTATACAGTGATCAGTGCTATAAAAATGCACTTATTACTGTGTAAATGTCACTGGTAGGGAAGGGGTTAATACTAGGGGGCGATCAAAGGGTTAAATGTGTGTTCTCTGTATGTGTTCTAACTGTATGGGGATAGGACTGAACGGGGAGGAGACATATCGTTGTTCCCACTTAGTAGGAACAAACGATAGGTCTCCTTTTCCCTGACAGAACAGGGATTTGTGTGCTCTCGTCGGCAATGCGCATCTAGTCCCCCACCATGCAGCACACGCGCGCACCCTCTGGCGGCTCTTAAGGGGGATGACATAAGGAGTAAGGCTGGTGTAGTAAGGAGGGGTTTGGGTTCCTGGAGAACTGGGCCGACTTCTCAGTCGGTCACCAGTACTATAGAAGGGACGGACTGCACCTAAATATGGAGGGTGCAGATCTGCTGGGAGTGAATATGGCCAAAAAGTTAGAGGGGTTTTTAAACTAGGCGATGGGGGGGGGTTCCAGAGGTAGATATAGTCAGCACGGAACATATTCCAGAGGGTAGTATCAGGGGCATCAGTGGTAGCTTGACTAAAGCACATAAACCCAAGGTAAGTATAGTAACAAGTCCTAGTTGAAATCTTGGAACACCCAATAAGAGGATAGTATGCGAACGGTCTAAACAACATGGCATGTTCACCAATGCCAGGAGCCTGGCGGACAAGATAGGTGAACTAGAGATACTGTTGTAAGAGGAGGATTTGGATTTTGTGGGAATTTCAGAGAACAGGTTCAACAGCTCTCATGATTGGCTAGCAACCATTCAAGGGTATACCCTTTATCGCAGGGATAGAGGGGGTAAAAAAGGGGGAGTGGTATGCCTATATATCAAGAATAATGTACAAGTGAATGTGAGAGATGGCATCACTAAGGGAGCTAGGGAGGAGGTGGAATCCTTTTGGGTAGAGCTCCAAATGGATGAAGCTAAGGGGAAAATAATACTGGGAGTATGCTATAGGCCCCCTAACCTGAGGGAGGAGGGGGAGACGGATCTCCTATCACAATTTGGATTAGCAGCAAGGATGGGAAGTGTTAACATAATGGGGGATTTTAAAAATCCAGACATAGACTGGGCGGAGGGAACCACGCATTCGTCTAAGGCTCGCCAGATTCTAAATGTCTTGCAGGACAATTTTATGGGTCAGATGGTAGACGCACCAACTAAAAATAAAGCGTTACTGGATCTACTAATTACCAACAATTTAGACCTGATCACGGATGTGGAAATACGGGGCAATTTAGGAAACAGCGATCACAGCTCAATTGGCTTCAGTATAAATCACACAAATAGGAAACATAAGGGGAATACAAAGGCACTGAATTTCAAAAGAGCCAACTTCCCTACACTATGATCCTTGCTAGAAGGCATAAATTGGGATAAAATCTTAAGAACAATGAACATGGAGGAGAGATGGGTTTGCTTTAAGAGCATATTAAATAAGGGCATTAGCCAATGCATCCCATTGGGTAATACATTTAAAAGAGCGAACAAAAGTCCTGGATGGCTTAACTCCAATGTAAAAATGCATATACAAGCAAAGGAGAAGGCCTTCAAAAAATACAAAAAATACAAGGTTGAGGGATCATAATCAGCATTCAGACTTTATAAGGAATGCAACAGGAAATGTAAGGGGCTAAGATGGAACACGAAAGACACATAGCGGAGGAGAGCAAAACAAATCCCAAGAAATTCTTTAAGTATGTAAACAGTAAAAAAGGGAGGACAGACCATATTGGCCCCATAAAGAATGAGGAAGGACATCTGGTTACAAAGTATGGGGACATGGCGAAAGTATTGAATTTATTCTTCTCCTCAGTCTTCACTAGGGAATTCAGTAACCAAAACTGCAGTGTTTATCCTCATGAAAAAATCACAGGAAGCATGTCCATGGTTAACAGAGAATAATACAAGTAAAAAAGGCGCAATCCAAGATACCTCATTTAACAGTGCCTATGAATGCAGGGGCAGGATCCATACAGGCATACCATATATATGGGTGGAAAAAGAGTCACTCAAGGCAGCCACCAAAAAGGACCAAAAGCCAAGTCCAATGTACTAGAAGAAAAACAAGGAGAAGGGGCACCACTGAGTATGTATCAAATAAATTTTATTAATAAAAACAATATCCACTCACATGTAGGACTGAAGTGTAGAATTCAGGTACATCTCTCACAGGAGAAGGAGCGGAGGACTACAGGTGGCAGCAAGTCCGGATACACTAACATCACATCTAAATAGGCTGAAGATGAGCTGCAGTAAGCCAATCTGGTAGTCCAATGGCACACCAAATAAAAGATAGCAGGGGAGCCGTCAGAGGTGGTGTGGAGGAGATAGCGGCACTCCTTTGTCAAGCATCGCGTCGCACAGGAGTGACGTCACAGCTCGGCGCCACTGTGTTTGCGATCCAAGCCTCGCTTCAGCTCCGATCACACGGCCGTGTCTTTTTTCCATCATGGACGCCGGACGAGGCTCTGCTGCATACCGCTACACAAGTGAAGACCAGCTCGGACGCTCCCATCTTCCTCCCTCTGGAACCCACACCACCTCTGACGGCTCCCCTGCTATCTTTTATTTGGTGTGCCATTGGACTACCAGATTGGCTTACTGCAGCTCATCTTCAGCCTATTTAGATGTGATGTTAGTGTATCTGGACTTGCTGCCACCTGTAGTCCTCCGCTCCTTCTCCTGTGAGAGATGTACCTGAATTCTACACTTCAGTCCTACATGTGAGTGGATATTGTTTTTATTAATAAATTTATTTGATACATACTCAGTGGCGCCCCTTCTCCTTGTTTTTCCATGGTTAACAGAGGATAGCATTAAAATTAGACTTGGGAAACTTAACATTAATAAATCACAGGGACCAGATGGCTTGCACCCGAGGGTACTTAGGGAACTCAGTCAAGTAATTGCCAGACCATTGTTCCTAATTTTTACTGATAGTCTACTGACTGGAATGGGACCAGATGATTGGAGAAAAGCCAATGCAGCACCAATATTTAAAAATGGCCCAAAATACATCCCTGGGAATTACAGACTAGTTAGCCTAACATAAATAGTATGCAAGCTCTTGGAGGGGTTGATAAGGGACTATATACAAGATTTTAGTAATGAGAACAGTATCATTAGCAGTAATCAGCATGGATTCATGAAGATCCGTTTTTACCAATCTATTAACCTTCTATGAGGAGGTGAGTTGCCATCTAGATAAAGGAAGGCCCGAAGACGTGGTGTATCTGGATTTTGCAAAAGCATTTGACACAGTTCCTCATAAATGTTTACTGTACAAAATAAGGTCCATTGGTGTGGACCATAGAGTGAGTACATGGATTGAAAACTGGCTACAAGGACGAGTTCAGAGGGTGGTGATAAACGGGGGGTACTCTGAAAGGGTAGTGAGGTCCAAAAACAGTAGAATTCTCTCCTGCGCTCAGGTGTCAAGTAACTGCGTATATGGTGCAACCAACTTAATGGAGTAATGCCTGACGTCTTGCAGCCCTCCTTAGAACAATGGGTATTTATAGGCTAAAGGGAAAACAAAGAAAAAAGGAGGGCGCACCGACCTAGTGCATTACCACTGATAAAACTTTATTGTAGCATTAAAACTGCAAGCTGTATACTCACAAACGAGCATTCATAAAGACTTTGACAAGGGAGCAGATACGCTGTTCTGAAGATTGACACACCAGGACCTAGTGTTGAGAGGGTCAAACCAATAGAATGACTGATGGCTGACGCGTTTTGGGGGAGCACCCCTTTCCTCAGAGCCTAAGCAGGCAATGGCTAATCTCTCGTAGTTGCCTCTACTTATGTGTGTCTGTGTCTGCAAGGCCCAATTGGTAGCGACGCCCACCCCAATGGAAACGCCCATCCATATGGGCGTCCCCTCCCTGGCCCAATCCCTCCTAGGTATGACCCTTAATCCAATGGCTGGGAACCAATACTATTTTTATTGTTTAGTGTTAATATATGCTAAACCTATACATATGGTACCATCTGCATAAGTCACAAATCACCAAGCACAACTGTTCGGGACAACCACCCTCCGAAAGGAGGGTGAACAGACATATCTTTTTTTTTTTAAATGTATTTTTATTCAAGTTTTAAAAAGACATACAAACATATACAACTTGGTTGCTTAAATTGTACAGGTATAACAGCATATACATCAGATGGCCAAAATGAGTTACATCCATGGCACATAGACAGAGTACAGATATCACTTTCCTCCTGCCAGGAGGTAGACTTCAGTCGGAGTAGTAAACAAAAAAGGGGGCCTACAGAAACAGATAATGCTTATCCAGGAGCTATCTATATTCATCAATCCTATAATATAATATCTAGAACTAATCAACATTCACTGGGCGATATTCAATTCCTCCATCCACTTACTCCAGACTTTATCAAATTTCAACGGGCAACCTCTATTAGCATAGGTGTCTTTATATAGCGGGAGACTCTCATTAACCAGACGTTTCCACTGAGCGCTTGAAGGGGGATTAGATTTTTTCCATTGCAGTGCTATGATTTTCCTAGCATAAAACAATAACAACCCAATCATCGTGCGTTTAGCTATTGTGGGAACGAGGTTTTCTATTAGGCCCAACATGCAAATCTCCATTGACAGTGGTAAGTTAGTCGATGCAACCTTATTGGTTAGAGCAAGCACCTCCCCCCAAAATTGTTGTATCTTTGGGCATTGCCAGAAAATGTGAGAAAAATCTCCTGGGGTGGAGCCACATCTCCAACACTCAGGAGAGTGAGCAGGGTTCATCAAATGAAGTCTGTGTGGGGTGAAATACGCCCGGTGTACTATTTTTAATTGTACTAGTCTGTCACGTATAGAAACTAGCGACCTGAAGGGAAAGTCCCAGACATCATCCAACGTGGGAATATCGCGCTGCCAACGGGGCCAGAGGCCGTCCAGCGGTGGCAAAGACACATAAACCAGATGCGCATATAAGCGCGATGTGGGTTTCTCAGTACAACCAGATCTAAGTGTCTTCTCCAGCCTGGACTGGGTTAGGATGCAGGAGGAGCGTGGGAATTGAGCCTCAAATGCGTGCAAAAGTTGAAAATAGCGGAACTGATAGTGTTGCGGTAGGTTATACTGAGAGGAGAGCTGGGGAAGGAAAGCAATGAAGCCTGTGACACCACCTGCGAGATTAATTTTATGCCGTATCTGGTCCATGCCTGAGGGTCTGTAAGTTTATTGAGATGTGGTAAATTGGGGTTTAACCACAAGGGGGCGTTGGGGGAAGTTTCTGTCTGATTGTATTTTTCGATGACTAGACCCGTTCTCCAGGCCCACAGGGTGGTAAGCATGGAAGGGGTTAGTAAATATGGGGCACGTGGGCCTCTATAGATTAGATATCAAAGGGATTCCCAAGAGCCCACCACCGTGGCCTCCAGAGCGGAAGCCGCGTTGGTTTTATCGGGGTTTAACCACCACACCACCGTCACAAGCTGTGTCGCCAAGAAATACTTTTGGCAGTCCGGAAAAGCCATGCCACCCTGTGACAATGGCCTCATCAATGTCGACAGCTTGTATCTGGGTGGGGAGGGGCCCCAAAGAAACTCTGAAAATCGTTGGTTTAGTTTAGTGAAGAAGGATTTAGGGATCCACTGCGAATGACGGAATAGATAAGTGAATTTGGGAATGACCTTCATTTTGAGGAGATTAACCCTTCCCCAAACAGACAGGGGCAAATTACTCCATGCTTTAAGTTTTACTTTCATATCCCCCACTACCGGCTCTAAATTTAGTTTAAGGAAATCTGAGGCTTGAGCGGAGACATGGACCCCAAGGTATTTAAAAGTATCAACCCATTTCAACGGGCTGTCTGGGGAGGATGTGGCTCTTGCTGCCTGATCTATTGGGAATAAAGTAGATTTTGACCAATTAACCCGAAGGCCCGTTACTGTGGAGAATGTATTGAGGACTGACAATGCACCCTGGAGTGATGGGCCCGCATCCCCGAGAAACAGGACCATATCGTCAGCATACAGGGCTACCCTCTCCTCCAGCATGCCAATACGAAGCCCCTTAATATGAGGCGACGTACGAAGGGCCTCTGCAACCGGCTCTATGGCTAAAGCAAATAAAGCCGGGGAGAGAGGGCAACCCTGTCTAGTTCCCCGGAAAAGTCAAAATGGAGTCGATAGTCTAGAACCCAGGCGTATCGATGAGGTAGGACACCTGTAGATCACCTGCAGCCATGATATAAACCGTAATGGAAAACCCATTCTACGTAGGGTCTCCCACAAAAAGGGCCACTCTACTGTATCAAACGCCTTTTCTATATCTAATAAGGTTATGGCCCTTGTACCAGAGTTGTGATGTTGGGCATGGATGTTGGTGAAAAGTCTCCTAAGGTTGACATCAGTGGACCTTTTGGGCATAAATCCTGTTTGGTCAGGATCAATAACTGTGGGTAGCAGTGGGTATAAATGGGTGGCCAACAGTTTGGTTAAAATTTTGAAATCATTATTTAATAAAGCAATTGGTCTATATGAGGCACATAACTCTGGGTCCTTGGGGTCCTTATAAATCAGGGTAAGGTAGGCCTGGTGCATTGAAGGGGGCAAATCACCTTTGGACAGACAGACAGTGTACAGTTGAGCTAATATGGGTGCTAATAGTTCTGCATGTGTTCTATAGAAATCTATTGGTAGGCCATCAGGCCCTGGTGCCTTTCCTGTGGGGAAGGACCGAATGACATTTAGAATCTCTAATGCCGTGAATGGACGCACCAACGACTCCCGCTCCTCATCCGACAACCAGCCAAGTGCCAACGGATCTAAGAGATTTTGCAACGACTCGGGCTGGAAGTCGGGGGGGAGGGTAGAGGTATAAAGCGTTTCATAAAAGGCATTAAACAATTGTAGAATTTCTGTCTGAGAAGTCACCGTGTCCCCAGCTGGAGACCGCAGACTAGAAACCACTGTAAATGGATGTTCATGCTGCGCCAACATAGCCAGAAAACGACCATTTTTGTCTCCCTGCTCAAAAAAACGCTTCCTTCCTTTATGCATATCTAGTCTCGTGACCTCCGTCAAATGTAAATTTAGTGAGTTCTGAGCGGCGCTTAGTGAATCGAAGTGAGCTGTTGTGGGGTCTGCGCTATAGGTCACTGTTTGATCCACTACTGTCTGTTGTAACCTATGGGTTTCCTGGCCTTGCTGCCTCTTGACACTTGCAATAATTGAAATGTATTGCCCATTAGTATAGGCCTTGAATGTATCCCAGACCACCTGTGGAGATGAGGAGCCTTCATTAAGATCCCAAAACTCTGCCAATCTAGGTGGAATAATGTCAGCCACTTCAGGGTGAGAGATCCACTGTGCCCCCAGCCTCCACAAGGCCGCATCACGACATGCGGGAGAGCGAAACTCGATTGCCAATGGGCTATGATCGGACAGCCCACTAGGTAAGTACTTGGCTTCTATTACCTCTGTCAGCAAAGCCGGGTTAGAAAAAGCCAAATCAATTCCTGAGGCAGTCTTGTGGGAGGCCGAGAAGCATGAATATGCTCTAATGGCCGGATGTTTCCATCTCCATATCTCCTCTAGCCCCTTTGCCTGGGCCCAAGTAGATAGTTCAGAACTATGATTCTTAGGTGGAACAGGTCTGTCTAAGTCTGGGGAGATGATAGAGTTAAAGTCACCTATCACTAATAATTTCCCCGGACAAAAGGGAGCAGCTTTTTCCAAGACCTTATACAACAAATCATGTGTAAAGGGTGGGGGGATATAAACATTAATAATTATATATCGTTGGGACCAATGTGTAAGCACCACGATTGCAAACTTGCCCTGGGGGTCCGTACACACATCCTCAATCGTACAGGGAAATTTCTTATGTATTAAAATTGAGACCCCTCTGGCATAGGAGGAGTAAGTAGCATGGATGGCCCTCTGGATCCAGGGTTTTTTAAGGGTTAGGACCTTGCTGCCTGTAAGGTGAGTTTCTTGTAGAAGAATGAGATGTGGGGAATGGGTTTTTAGATATCTTGTCAGCAGTGCACGTTTAAATTTAGAGTTGAGGCCTCTGACATTCCATGAGAGGACAGTGAACGTCTCAACTAGGGAGGTAGCCATGTAGGTTTAGGGAGTCATGACCACAAAAGTTGGCAGGAGGAACACAATTTAGAGCAACTCACAGGCAGCAAAATCTCTAGGTTATACCAACGTGTACCAGCAGTGTTAAATCTTTGGAGCAACCTTATACAAACTAAAGCAAAAACAAACAAAATAAAACATAAAGTACCCAAGCACTGAGTGCTTATCCTACTAAGTCCCATCTCCTCTCCAAAAAAGAAACCAGAGAGGAGAGTTGGGAATAGTTTTACCCAAAAAGAGGGGGAAAAAAAAACAAAAAACTACAAACTGTAGATATGCCCCTGAGAGGGGATATCACGCTACAATGTGTCCAAGCACCTTGCGACTAGGTGGGTGTGGGTATTGCCCGTGAACCCATCCACCGCTAAAGATAAAAGAAAAATCATAAAAAACAAAAAAATTTAAAAAAAGGGGGAGGGGGTGGGTGGGTCAAAGTGATGGATTTGAATTTGGGTTGTGAATTGGGTTGTGGCTTGACTCTCGGTGTGAAGAGGCACTCCGTATCCGAGAGACTGAGCAGTCCGACTACAGGTAAAACCCCAAAAAGCCAAAAAGGGGGCCCAAAATGGGCCTATACAGAGGGACTGTAATTGTAAAGATATTGCCCGCATTGCATGTGTCACCCACGGCCATCTAACCAGGATATGGCGGCCTCCGGATCAACAAAGAAGTGTGCACGGTCACCATCCACGACTCGGAGCTTGCTGGGGTATAGTAAGCTGAACTTGAGGCCCTTGTCTCTTAGGCGTCTTCTGACCTCCGTGAAGGACCGGCGTCACTGCTGAACCTCAGGAGAATAGTCAGGAAACAACATAATTTTTGCGTTATTAAACCGCAGTTCTTGTTTATCTCTAGCTGCTGCCATGATCCTGTCTCTGTCCCTGTAATTCAGAAGCCTTAGTAGAAACGGCCTGGGAGGGTTACCAGGGAGTGGAGGGGTTGGCGGGACTCTGTGTGCCCTTTCTACCACAAAGGTAGGAGGCATGGCAGGTAGATCCAACAATGAAATGAGGAAGGATTCCGCAAATTCAGCAGGTTTATTACCTTCTGTTTTCTCAGGGAGACCTATAATCCTTAAGTTGTTTCTCCTCAGGCGATTTTCTGTGTCCACCGACTTCTCCTGCAGAGCCTTTACCTGCAATTGCAGTGCACGGAGGTCCTTGGAATCTGCCCTGGTGTCATCCTCTAGCTGTGAGATCCGGCCTTCCGCCTCTGCAAAGCGGGATCTAAATTTGTCCATGTCATGCCGGATTAAGCTGATGTCGGTAGCCAAGTGATCTATTTTGACCATTACTTGGTCGTTCCCTGCCTTAATTGCTGCTAGCAGCTCAGCATGAGAGGCTGCAGATGAAGAAGCAGAGTCAGGGAGCGTCTGTGTGCCGACCGACATATTTCCTGCAGAGAGCCTCGTGGGCAAGATGGCGGCGGCGGACTTAGCGGCGCTGGAAGCAGAGGAGGACCGGAGCTTACCCGGAGATATGGTGGGACCCCGCGGTGTTCCGAGAGCCTTTTTGGACCCCAGGGTGCCTGGATAAAGCCGAATCTCAGGAGAATCGGCGCTGAAAAAGTGTTCAGGATGGATGTTGGAGCGGAGCTCAGCCTGCACACGTCCTCTCTCTCTTACATCCCGGCCACCGAACAGACATATCTTACCTCCTGCATGTTGCCCCTAGAATGGTCCTTTGCTGTGGGCTGGTATTGGGAGGTGATAAGGGGAATCGTAGGCTCACAGGAGCCATGGAAGCGCTGTTGGCAGCGGGTGGAACGCACGCCGCTCAAATGACCAGGAAGTGCGGTTTCCCCTTCCACACGTGTCATGGGACACTGTGGGTAGGGGGCACGTCCCGGAAGTGCAGGTGTGTTTTCGTTCCACCTGCTGCTTCCAGGTGAAGCTAAGTAAATGATGATACAGGGTGCGCGTGCACCACTACCTGTGCGCGCCTCACACTACCATCTCTGTCCACTAAACGCTGTCCCCTCCACTGCTCTATATGCAATCATGTACCAGGCACTGGTTACACAGGGAAGGATGCCACTCACAGGCACACATAAACCATGGGATTTTCCCAAAAGAGAAGATTAAATTTAAAATTAAAAATCGAAAGTAAAGAATAAATATGTTAAAAATCAAATAATAAATAAATTAATTAAGCTCAATGCAGTCCGCAGAAGCATCCATCCAAGACAAAAAAATGATTGTTGCATAATGTAATTAGATAAAATATCATTATATACATTATCATAATAAAGGATCAAAAAATTTAGCCATATAAAGAAACTATACACCAATAATTATAAAAAAATAGACCATAGAAATAAATTACAATGACTAATTAAATAAAAAATATATAAGCAAGGTCTAAAAATAAAATAAATGCAGATTCTCCAAAGCCTATACCATTAATAACACCATTAGAGGACTTTTAACAGTGCAACATCCACATACCGACTATTTGTGCTGAGTGTAGATGTTATAGCTCATATGTACATAGCACATGTCCAAGGGACCCCCCTACTTCAAAATTAACAATAAGGTATAACCACTAAAGGGGCTAGAAACGTCCCCATATTGATAAAAAATATATAAAATATATAAATTCTATTATACATTATATATATTATATATATATTAAATATTAAATTGAAAAGGGTATTCGTCAAAACAAAGACTTTAAAAAATTAGCTAAAACACAGTTATAGTACTCTCCCAAAAATATATAAACCGAAGGATACCTCTGCGGACTATCGTATGACAGAGAGACTATTGCCTGAAAATCTCACTATTTACATAGGTTGGACTTGATGGACTTGTGTCTTTTTTCAACCTCACCTACTATGTAACCAATGGTGATAATGAACATAAAGTAACATAAGAAATCAAAGCCTTTATGAATGCTCGTTTGTGAGTATACATCTTGCTGTTTTAATGCTACAATAACGTTTTATCAGTGGTAATGCACTAGGTCGGTGCGCCCTCCTTCTTTTCCTGGGTAGTGGGGTCCCCCAGGGTTCTGTGCTGGGGCCAATCCTATTTAATTTGTTCATAAACGACCTGGAAGATGGGTTCAATCTCTGTATTTGCGAATGACACTAAACTAAGCAGGGCAATAACTACTCCGCAGGATGTGGAAACCTTGCAAAAAGATCTGAACAAATTAATGGGGTGGGCAACTACATGGCAAATGAGGTTTATTGTAGGAAAATGTAAAATACCGTATATACTCGAGTATAAGTCGAATTTTTCAGCACATTTTTTTGTGCTGAAAGTGCCCCCCTCGACTTATACTCGAGTCACTTAGTGCTAGGAACCCCAAATTTGGTGTGCAAACCCAGTGGAACTGGTACCATAACATATCCAAAGATGGGGTTCCTAGCACCAAGTGGCCCTGAGATATGGGGCCCCAAAACCGGTTCGGAAAATGTCATTCTCTGCTGAAGAAAAGTGCTTGACATTTTCTGAACTGATATTTGGGGCCCTGTATCTCGGAGCCACTTGGTGCTAGAAACCCCAGCTTTGTAAATTGTATGGTGCTAGTTCCACTGGGTTTGCACACCAAATTTGGGGTTACTAGCACTAAGTGGCCCCGAGATACGGGGCCCCAAATTTGGTCAACTGTGTCCATCTGCAGCAATGTCATTTCGGGACCCTTTGGGTTCAGAGACCCCAAATTTTGGCTGCAGCTAGGGGGCATCTAGGAACCCTTAACTATTGAGTTTGAAGTTCAGGGGACCTATGGCTGCAAATGGGCACAGTGAGGCATGCAAATGGGAACAGTGATGCTGCAAATTGGCATTGTTTGGCCCTCTTTTCCACTTACAGTAGCTGTGCATTTCTCACCCTCGTCTTATACTCGGGTCAATAAGTTTTTCCCATTTTTTTGTGGTAAATTAGGGCCTCGACTTATACTCGGAACGACTTATACTCGAGTATATACGGTAATGCATTTTGTGGCAAAAATATAAATGCAATCTATACACTGGTGGGAGAACCTCTGGGGGAATCTAGGATAGAAAAGGACCTGGGGGTCCTAGTAGATGACAGGCTCAGCAATGGCATGCAATGCCAAGCTGCTACTAACAAAGCAAACAGAATATTGGCATGCATTAAAAAGGGAAATAAACTCCAGAGATAAAACAATAATTCTCCTGCTCTACAAGACTCTGGTCCGTCCGCACCTAGGGTATGCTGTCCAGTTCTGGGCACCAGTCCTCAGGAAGGATGTACTGGAAATGGAGCAAGTACAAAGAAGGGCAACAAAGCTAATAAAGGGTCTGGAGGATATTCGTTATGAGGAAAGGTTGCGAGCACTAAACGTATCTGGAGAAGAGGTGCTTGAGAGGGATATGATTTAAATTTAGAAATACCTTACTGGTGACCCCACAATAGGGATTAAACTTTTTCACAAAAGGGGGTTTAACAAGACGCGTGGCCACTCATTAAAGTTATAAGAAAAGAGGTTTAACCCTAAACTACAATGAGTGTTCTTTACTGTAAGTACGGCAAGGATGTGGAATTCCTTTCCACAGGCGGTGGTCTCAGCGTGGAGCATAGAGTAAAGCTGGGTGTGATGGTAGCGCCACCAGAACAAACTGGTCAAAATAGTGTATTACACCCTTGCCTTGGGTGACGAAGCATCGTCCCAATGTGACATAAGTGAAACTGTGCTTGTACAATGTGATGCGTATAGAGATGACAAACGTACAGTATTGGGTAATGAGTCCTGGGTTCCTTTGGTGCCTCTTGGAACAGGTCATGGCATGCTGCAGAACGCCTGTCGGGGAAGCACCACGGACTGGGAAGCATGGTGCAAGGAAGCAGTCGCAAAACTAAACAAAGTCACCATGGGTTACAAAGCTATGATGTATAACAAAGGTGTGGACATAACACCTGTTATGCCCAACGGAGGGATTGCAGGGCAGCCAGTGGCCAAGGGCATGTTGGCCCTGGCAGAGATTGGTCCCTTCCAGTCAGAAGGACTAGTTGAGGGCGAATGCATGGCAGTTGTGTTATCCAAAGCCCAAACGCTGGAAAATATTGAGTGCAAAAATGGCAGTGTTACTTGTTATGACATGCAGAGGCTCACTAATGCTGTAGCCGAAGGAGTAAATGTGAGACATACATCTGACAGCACTCCACTTGAGCACCAGGCTGTGATGACAGTTACTTCCAGTGAGGTGGAGGTCGCTTTAAATGTCTCATTCCAGCTTCAGCGGATGAGCCCCTCCACGTCCTTGATAATAGAAATAACCCTAGAAAGGTCTTGTATGTAGATGTGGATCGCATTAAGATGACTAATGTATTGTTAAAAATGCTGGAAGTCCAAAAAGCACGTTTGCTGTACAATTGGGAGTCTCCACTGTGGTCGGACAGGGTGGTACTGCATAGTACCAGTAAGTGGAGCCAAGTAGTACAAGCTATGCTTGGTGATATTATTCACAAGAGGAACTGGTTGGTACCATATTTATTAGCAGTGTGGCAAATGGTATCAAGGTTCTCTGAGAGGGTGCTTCCAGTTACCGGTTTGGATGGAAGGCGCTCAGGAGAACGGTTAAAAACGTCAAAGGTCTCTCTGCCTGATGCAGTGACAAAGATCACTCCTGCTGGTGCCGTCCAAGGTGCGGCTGAGCAGTGGTCAGTAGAAAGCACAGACACTGCCTCACCCACTAGTCCTCACGTGAAGGAAGGGCCCGAAAAAGACGTGGCAGTAGCGGAGATTTTTCCTGTCATTTGCAAAGAGGTACAAGTTATGGTACCTGGAGACACTGTGGGGGAAAGCACTGATGGTATTGGAAGTGGTGATGTCAGAATTTGTGATCTGTCACTGGTTGGTACCGCTAACAAGGGTTTAATTGCCGTGGGTAACCTCAGAAAAGTTGTTAAACCAAAAAAACCTGTTGTTTTCCCAAAAACGGGGCCTCTCACTCTCACGTACCCACCCCCCCACCTCAGCCATGTAGGGCAAACCCTTTTTCCGGGTGCGCTTCCAGGTAAGCCCTACTCCGACTCTCCACGGGATCCCACTAGTATCTATCCTGCGCTTTCTGCCTCTTCTGGGATTCCTGGGCTTATTTGCCTTTCTTGGAGGAACTCTGCCTTCCCTAATACCCTCATTAACTTGATATAGGGGACCTGTTCCTAATACTTCACCGGACGGGGAACCACCTTTTCCCTCACCAATACCAGTTGGAGTGTATTGTGGAGATATTGCGGAGCTTGAGGCGGAAAGCTTTTGAAAATGATTAAATGTGGGGCCGAAAAGAGAGTTTAGAGTCCAGAACTATTGGCATAGTTTTTTTTTTAACAGTTTCTATTTTGGAAGTGTTTTAATATGCTATCATCAATAATACTACACTATGAGATTTATTTTTGTTGGTGGTGATTTGGCTTGATGGGAGTTGCTGGATTCCTTGTCATTGTGGATTTTTGCCCCGTACACGCGAGCAGAATTTCAGCCGGAAAAATCTTGGATTATTTTTCCGACGGATTTCAGATCAAGCTTGGCTTGCATACACACGGTCACACAAAAGTTCTCTGAACTTTCGATCGTCAAGAATGCGGTGACAGACAACACTATGACGAGCCGAGAAAATGAAGTTCAATGCTTCCGAGCATGCGTCGAATTGTTTCCGAGCATGCGTGTTTTTTTGCACGTCGGAATTGCATACAGACGAACGGAGTTTCCAATAGGAACTTTTTCCAACAGAAAAATAGAGAACCTGCTCTCAATCTTTTGCTGGTGGAAATTCCGCCAGCAAAAGTCAGATGGAGCATACACACGGTCGGAATTTCCAACCAAAAGCTCACATCGGACTTTTGCTTGCGGAATTTCCATTCGGGTGTACGGGGCATTACAGTAAGAAACAGGGTTGCAGTATTTTCCTTCAGAAACTGTAGAGCTCAGCAGTGTTCATGGAATGTCAGTGCTGAAATGTGCCTTGTATTATTGAAATTTCTGTTTACTGAAAGTTTAAAGGATATCCAACCCCAAGAACAAAAAATATGTTGCAGCTTACCAGTTCTTAGTTGTGTTGGCTGCATTCATTTTCATTTCTAGCTGAAGAACATTTTCAGTCAGTACAGAAAATACCTGCTAATCTTGCTGGAATGCATTGCCCTAGCCACTTGATGTTAGATGGAACTGAAAGCATAAAAACAATGTTATCTGTCTTCCAATTGTCTTCTGTAACCTTCTAATCCCTATATATATCCCTAATAACTATTGGAAGACATATTTGTACCGTAATTGAAATCAGAACAGCAGCCTGGGTAGCAATTGTGGCCCTTCTATAAATACGATGAGCCTAGCTGCCCAGACACAGGAAAGTGTTTCTTTGCCGGATTTCCAGGTGAAAATAAAAGACTGTAAAAAGCCACCACATCTTAGGACTGTTTTGGATTTAGATACTTTAAATCTGAGCAAAGCTATGATTTTTTTTGTTAGTAGTTTATTAATTTAATTAGGTATGCTACAAATGTTTATTAAGGGATCAATAACTATGGTGCAAGATGGTTAAGTTAAAGGGAATAAAATGACTAAAGTTTTGTCCATATGGCAGTCCAGTGTTTGTTATATGTTCCTTGCAATTGTGCACCATTGCAGCTTTTTTTTCTTTGAGGATATGAGGACCACTGAGGTCTATCTGGGACAATGATGTACTCCATAGCAAAGGCCAGAGGAAGGGTCAGCAAGCAGAATTTGCTTTTATGTTCCGTCTTCTAGATGTGCCGGCAGCTACCATATGGTTTCCTCATTCCTCAAATTAAGCATGGCACCTAACAAGGTAAAAGGTCATGTTGAAAAGCACCTTACTCACCGCACCACACCACACGTATGTACATGTTCATTCCAAGCATAAATGCGAGAAAGATTCATGGATGTGAAGTAAACAGCTGCTGTGAAAAAGAATGCACTGTGCTTGTCACCTGTCATCTCGGGTCTAATTTAGGTCTCTTAGCCATCCCATGTACAAGAAAGGCTTTAGTACAAGAGGCGATGCAGTTTGGGCCAGCATATGCAAACTCATGCTCTGTGAGTCAAAGTAGCATTCAGTTTGCAATCTTAGAGCTGAGAATTACACATTTATTGGCTGGTGATGATGAGACATTATAGATATGCAATCTAGAATTGCCAGCCAAACGAAACTGTCTCCCCACTCTGCCAGTAGCTTAGTTCTAGGTGTAGGGAACCAGAGTGGGTACACAAGAAGCACCGAGTCAGTGAAGGTCGCCCAAAAGGGGCACAGGGGTGCCGCCCCCCTAATCTATGTGCCCGACCCTAATCTCCATGCAGGGCACCGGACGCATGGATTTAAATGCGTGGGTTTTTTTTAAGCACATAGTTAGAGCTAGAGGCTCTAATTGGCTTCAAAAAGGGTGGGCTCTTGTTTGACACCCACTTGTGTGGCATTAGCAAATTAATATTCGCTAATGTCTTCCTGCTTCTCCTCCCCTCTCCTGATACCCAATTTGGCCGGGAGTCCTAAGACCCGAATGGCTGGGAGGAGAAGTGAGTGCCAGGACTCAGGAGGAGATGCAGGGGGGAAGCCGCGACCTGGATGGGGTAAATGAGGGACTGGCGGGCGAAACGATGATCGATCGTGCGACAGGGGGTGGAGTCAGGTTTGCCGCCCCCCCAAAAAATTGAGTACCAGCCGCCACTGCACCCAGCAAACAAGTCACCAACAAAAAGTCACAAAATGTACAGGGACAGCAACATAGATTCCAAATGTCTCTCATTCGAAGGAACAGTCCCTTCTTTTTGAGAAAAATAAATCACTCTGTCATAAAGTCCTCCACATGTTTTTAGGGTGGAACATGGAACATGTTACCAATGCTGCAGCCACTGCCAGACCTAGCCCCCCCCCCCCCCGCCCCCGTGACACAAGTACCAGAAGAAGTTCTTCCGTACTAGCTGTTACTTTTTGAAATCAGTGCGCCCGTGCGGGGCTCCACACACACACTGCTCTGTGTGAATAAACTACAAGCCTGACATGCTTTGCGGCTATCAGCTTGTATTTCTCAATGAACTACCACGGCACTGTGGAGCACCATGGTAGTTCATTGATTCTTCCTGTCAGATTGTATCTGTTTGCCCATATAGGATGTATGGGCACACAGTTACACCGACAGATCTGCAGGAGACCTGCATGGCATCAGCAATCTGCTGATCACTGGTGCAATGCTTTACAGGCTCCAAAATAAATAAATGCAAATGGCCTAGGCTATAAGAAGATTGCCAAGACCCTGAAACTGAGCTGCAGCATGGTGGCCAAGACCATACAGCGGTTTAACAGGACAAGTTCCACTCAGAACAGGCCTCGCCATGGTTGACCAAAGAAGTTCAGTGCATGTGCTCAGCGTCATATCCAGAGGTTGTCTTTGGGAAATAGACGTATGAGTGCTGCCAGCTTTGCTGTAGAGGTTGAAGGGGTGGGGGGTCAGCCTGTCAGTGCTCAGACCATACGCCGCACACTGCATCAAATTGGTCTGCATGGCTGTCATCCCAGAAGGAAGCCTCTTCTCAAGATGATGCACAAGAAAGCCCGCAAACAGTTTTCTGAAGACAAGCAGACTAAGAACATGGATTACTGGAACCATGTCCTGTGGTCTGTTGAGACCAAGATAAACTTTTTTGGTTCAGATGGTTTCAAGCGTGTGTGGCGACAACCAGGTGAGTACAAAGACAAGTGTGTCTTGCCTACAGTCAAGCATGGTGGTGGGAGTGTCATGGTCTGGGGCTGCATGAGTGCTATCGGCACTGGGGAGCTGCAGTTCATTGAGAGAAGCATGAATGCCAACGTGTACTGTGATATACTGAAGCAGAGCATGATCCTCTCCCTTCGGAGACTGGGCCACAGGGCAGTATTCCAACATAACGACCCCAAACACTCCAAGGTGACCACTGCCTTGCTAAAGAAGTTGAGGGTAAAGGTGATGGACTGGCCAAGCATGTCTCCAGACCTAAACCCTATTGAGCATCTGTGGGGCATCTTCAAACGGAAGGTGGAGGAGCACAAGGTCTCTAACATCCACCAGCTCCATGATGTCATCATGGAAGGAAGGAAGAGGACTCCAGTGGCAACCTGTGAAGCTCTGGTGAACTCCATTCCCAAGAGGGTTAAGGCAATGCAGGAAAATATTGGTGGCCACACTAAATATTGATTCTTTGGTCCCAATTTGGACATTTTCTCCTAGGGGTGTACTCACTTTTGTTGCCAGCGGTTTAGACATTAATGGCTGTGTGTTGAGTTATTTTGAGGGGACAGCAAATTTACACCGTTATACAAGCTGTAAACTCATTACTTTACATTGTAGCAAAGTGTAATTTCTTCAGTGTTGTCACACGAAAAGATATAATAAAATATTTACAAAAATGTGAGGGGTGTACTCACTTTGGTGAGATTGTATGTGTTTGTGTGTATGTATGTGTGTGTGTGTATATATGTGTGTGCATATATATATATATATATATATATATATATATATATATACAATATACTTTATACAGTGGCTTGCGAAAGTATTCGGCCCCCTTGAACTTTTCAACCTTTTGCCACATTTCAGGCTTCAAACATAAAGATATAAAATTTTTATTTTTTGTGAAGAATCACCAACAAGTGGGACACAATTGTGAAGTGGAACGAAATCTTTTGGATTTTTGAAACTTTTTTAACTAATAAAAAAATGAAAAGTGGGGCGTGCAAAATTATTCGGCCCCCTTGCGTTAATACTTTGCAGAGCCACCTTTTGCTGCGATTACAGCTGCAAGTCGCTTGGGGTATGTCTCTATCAGTTTTGCACATCGAGAGACTGAAATTCTTGCCCATTCTTCCTTGCAAAACAGCTCGAGCTCAGTGAGGTTGGATGGAGAGCGTTTGTGAACAGCAGTTTTCAGCTCTTTCCACGGATTCTCGATTGGATTCAGGTCTGGACTTTGACTTGGCAATTCTAACACCTGGATACGTTTATTTGTGAACCATTCCTTTGTAGATTTTGCTGTATGTTTGGGATCATTGTCTTGTTGGAAGATAAATCTCCGTCCCAGTTTCAGGTCTTTTGCAGACTTCAACAGGTTTTCATCCAGAATGGTCCTGTATTTGGCTGCATCCATCTTCCCCTCAATTTTAACCATCTTTCATGTCCCTGCTGAAGAAAAGCAGGCCCAAACCATGATGCTGCCACCACCATGTTTGACAGTGGGGATGGTGTGTTGAGTGTGATGAGCTGTGTTGCTTTTACGCCAAACATATCGTTTTGCATTGTGGCCAAAAAGTTCAATTTTGGTTTCATCGGACCAGAGCACCTTCTTCCACATGTTTGGTGTGTCTCCCAGGTGGCTTGTGGCAAACTTTAGACAAGACTTTTTATGGATATCTTTGAGAAATGGCTTTCTTCTTGCCACTCTTCCATAAAGGCCAGATTTGTGCAGTGTACGACTGATTGTTGTCCTATGGACAGACTCTCCCACCTCAGCTGTAGTTCTCTGCAGTTCATCCAGAGTGATCATGGGCCTCTTGGCTGCATCTCTGATCAGTCTTCTCCTTGTCTGAGCTGAAAGTTTAGAGGGACAGCCAGGTCTTGGTAGATTTGCAGTGGTCTGATACTCCTTCCATTTCAAAATGATCGCTTGCACAGTGCTCCTTGGGATGTTTAAAGCTTGGGAAATCTTTTTGTATCCAAATCCGGCTTTAAACTTCTCCACAACAGTATTACGGACCTGCCTGGTGTGTTCCTTGGTCTTCATGATGCTCTCTGCGCTTTCAACAGAACCCTGAGACTATCACAGAGCAGGTGCATTTATACAGAGACTTGATTACACACAGGTGGATTCTATTTATCACCATCAGTCATTTAGAACAACATTGGATCATTCAGAGATCCTCGCTGAACTTCTGGAGTGAGTTTTCTGCACTGAAAGTAAAGGGGCCGAATAATTTTGCACGCACCACTTTTCAGTTTTTTAATTGCTAAAAAAGTTTAAAATATCCAATAGATTTCGTTCCACTTCACAATTGTGTCCCACATGTTGGTGATTCTTCACAAAAAATTAAAATTTTATATCTTTATGTTTGAAGCCTGAAATGTGGCAAAAGGTTGAAAAGTTCAAGGGGGCCGAATACTTTCGCAAGCCACTGTATACTTCCTGACCTGGTAACCACTGACACCAGACCACGAAATGAGGGGGGGGGGATACAAGTAAACATCTCATGTCATTGTAGATTCAAACGTCAGTCTTCAATTTAATCCCTTGAATGTAATCTCATTCTGAGGGTGCTAAAAAATAACAGGGCAGAGCAAGCTGAGACAGTCAAAACTGGTGCTGAGTCGTTTGCTGAATTCACTCAGCTCTTTAACATGTTGCCTGTTACTTCCTCAGCCATACCAGTGTCAATGGAGCCCCTGTGTACAATGTCTGCAAAACTGGACACAGTATTGTAAATTAGATCTAACTAAAGATCTATATTGGAGGCCCTGCTTCCCCTAGATCTTTAATTAGACTAATTTAGAATACTGTCCAGTACTGGAAACCTTAAATGGATAAGATAGAACAAGTCCAAAGATGGGCAACAAAAATTGTGAAAGTTCTAGGGGATAAAACATGTAGCACCCTCCTAGTTAGGGTGCTAGATAGATTAGGTAAATGTAGTTCTTTAGTTTCTCTGTAATCAGGGGCACTGCTTGTGATTGCTCTGGTCTGCTCTGAGTTTGACAGGCTATGGTGTTGACTGCTTCCCCATGCCTCCTGGTTGGTTCTGGAAAGTAGTGGGCTGGGAGAGTAATATCTACAATCTAAACATTTACATAGGTGGCCCCAGTCAATCCCTGGGGGGAGGGTGCCCAGTAGGTGGCTGGGAGGGAGCATAAATAGCTTAAGGCCTGGAGCAGAGGGGTTCTTGTACAAGAGAAGAGGTTCCCAGGGTGAAAGGCTGCTGCCCCTTCTAGGCAGCCCAGCAGAAGATTCTGCTTGTGCTCATTGAGGTTCCAGCTGTGGCAAAGCTTGGGGTCCTATTCTGCTACAATTCTTTGAAGCTAAAAGAGGGGTTTCACTGGGCATCAGGTCTGGAAGATTCACTGAGGAAATTGTCTGCCTGAGGCTGGAGGGAGGCATCGAGGTACCTGGGGACACTGTGAGTACAGACCTGAGTAAAAGATCCTGGTGACTGTTGCTGCTCCTAACCCCTTTTGCATTTATACTAAGGCTTGTCTGGCCTGGAACATTGCTTATGATGTCCTAGCGCTGTCCATTCCATGTGCTTTTGCTGATGGGACTGCTCTAGGAAGTAGCTACAAAAAGAATTACCTCTCATTACTGTTTGGTGTTTAGGAGTATCCCACAGCCCTAATCCCCATCCAAGTTCCTCAGCAATCACCTTTGAAAAAGGCAACCCCTAGACTGTTTATTGAGCTAGAAGTGTAAATGTTGCCTGACTGCTGCTACACTAGTGAGAAAAGATCCTGGGACAATTCAGTGACCCTTTCAGGGGCAAGCACTACAAACTTATCAGGAGATTTTTCAGGCAGATATTATGTGAAGTCTGGAGGAAAGAAGGGAAAGGGGAGACATGATTGAAATCTTTACATACATTAAATTGGTCGTAAACCCTTACAAACCACTTTTTACTACAGGTAAGCCTATAAGAACGGTTCTCATATGAGAACGGTGCTCATATTATCCTCATGCTCATACTAGCTCATTATTAGGGATGAGCCGAACACCCCCCGGTTCGGTTCGCACCAGAACCCGCGAACGGACCGCAAGTTCGCACGAACGTTAGAACCCCATTGACGTCTATGGGACTCGAACGTTCGAAATCAAAAGTGCTCATTTTAAAGGCTAATTTGCATGGTATTGTCCTAAAAAGGGTGTGGGGACTCGGGTCCTACCCCAGGGGACATGTATCAATGCAAAAAAAACTTTTAAAAACGGCCGTTTTTTCGGGAGCAGTGATTTTAATGATGCTTAAAGTAAAAAAAAAAAAGTGAAATATTCCTTTAAATATCGTACCTGGGGGGTGTCTATAGTATGCCTGTAAAGTGACGCGTGTTTCCCATGTTTAGAACAGTCCCTGCACCAAATGTCATTTTTAAAGGAAAAAATCTCATTTAAAACTGCTTGCGGGTTTAATGTCATGTCGGGTCCTGGCAATATGGATGAAAATCAGTGAGACAAACGGCATGGGTACCCCCCAGTCCATTACCAGGCCCTTTGGGTCTTGTATGGATATTAAGGGGAACCCCGCACCCAAATTAAAATAAGGAAAGGTCCCTATATACTCTGAACAGCAGTATACAGGCGGTGCAAACAAGACAGGGACTGTAGGTTTGTTGTTAAGTATAATCTGTTTGTAATTTTGAACATTTTTAACGTGTTTAGCTCCAGCCAAAAAATCTTTTCTAAGCTTTTTGGAAAACATAGGGAAGGGTTATCACCCCTGTGACATTTGTTTTGCGTCTTTCCTCCTCTTCAGAAGATTTCACCTCACTTTTTTGTCCCAATGAAAAATGTTTTTTGAAAATTTGGGTTTTTTTGTGGAACAAGGATTGGAAAGCATCAGTGGAAAGGAGAAATTGTTTTCCCATATTAACTCTTACATGAGAGAATTTCCCTTCCTAGGGGTAGATTTCATCTCACTTCCTGTTGTCTCCTTCCGTTTGCAAGTAGGAGTCGTTTGTAAGTTAAATGTTTGAAAGTAGGGTCCTGCCCTATATACTCAGCAGAAATTTGGGCCTTAGGTGTTGCTGTGGCCAAAACACTGTAAGCCCTCACAGGGCCCTGCTGTGAAATATTAGATCAAGAATTGTAATTACATGCCCCTGTTGAACAGGAGCTGAAAAATTAGGCCTTAGGCACTGGTGCTGGTGCCACAACACTGCAACCCCTCACAGACACTCTAGTTGGAACGCAGGAACGAGCCCTGCTGCAAAGTATTGCATCAAAAATTGTAATTACACGCCCCTGTTAGACAGGGGCAGAAAAATTGGGCCTTAGGCACTGGTGCTGGTGCCACAACACTGCAACCCCTCACAGACACTCTAGTTGGAACGCAGGAACGAGCCCTGCTGCAAAGTATTGCATCAAAAATTGTAATTACACGCCCCTGTTAGACAGGGGCAGAAAAACTGGGCCTTAGGCACTGGTGCTGGTGCCACAACACTGCAACCCCTCACAGACACTCTAGTTGGAACGCAGGAACGAACCCTGCTGCAAAGTATTGCATCAAAAATTGTAATTACACGCCCCTGTTAGACAGGGGTAGAAAAATTGGGCCTTAGGCACTGGTGCTGGTGCCACAACACTGCAACCCCTCACAGACACTCTAGTTGGAACGCAGGAACGAGCCCTGCTGCAAAGTATTGCATCAAATATTGTAATTACACGCCCCTGTTAGACAGGGGCAGAAAAATTGTGCCTTAGGCACTGGTGGTGGCGCCCAGAACCAAAAATGTTCTTACAAGCTATCAGCGTGATGATTGAGGAGGAAGAGGATAATTACTCAGGGATAGTCACTCAGCATCAGCATAGGCAGTCTTTGAAGGGATCTGAAAAAAATTATTCAGTTACATCAGCATCAGGTGCTTGGTAGCTGGTGGTGATCCAAGACTGATTCATTTTTATGAAGGTCAGCCGATCGACCGAGTCAGTGGACAGACGCACCCTGTGATCGGTTACCACGCCTCCAGCAGCACTGAATGTGCGTTCCGAAAGAACGCTGGATGCAGGACAGGCCAGTAGCTCAATTGCATACTGTGCAAGCTCTGGCCAGTGATCCATCCTCAAGACCCAGTAACCCAGAGGATTTTCGGTGGGAAAGGTGTCCAAGTCTGATCTTGCCCCTAGGTATTCCTGCACCATGTAAAACAGACGCTGGCGATGGTTGCTGGAACCGATCATACCTTGGGGCTGCGGACCAAAAAATTGTCTGAACGCATCGGTCAGACGGCCACCTTCTCCACCGCTCCTTCTTTGACTGACCGAAGCCTCAGCAACACGTTGTCCAGAAACAGGAGTTTGTAACCTCCCAGTCTCTGGGAACGCGTTGCACAGACCTTTCTGCAAGGCCTCCCGAAGATGTTTCATCCTCTGCTCCCTCTGCGATGGCAAGATAAGGTCCGCAACCTTACCCTTGTAACGTGGATCAAGGAGGGTTGCCAGCCAGTATTGGTCCTTCTCCTTGATACCACGAATACGAGGATCCTTACGCAGGCTTTGCAGGATCAGGGAGGCCATGCAGCGTAGGTTTGCTGAGGCATTCGGTCCGGAGTCCTCTGGGTCACTAAGGACAACAACGTCCGCAGCCACCTCCTCCCAGCCACGTACAAGTCCATGTGTTCCTTGGGACTGATCCCTTAAAGACTGCTGATGCTGAGTGCCAGGCTCCACCTCCATACTGACACAATCTTCCTCCTCCTCCTCCTCCTCCTCCTCGTCCTCTTCCTGTGTGATCGGCGGGCACGCAGGAACACTGTCTGGATAAAGGGGGCCTTGAGAGCTAAGGAAGTCCTCCTCTTCCTGCCTCTGTTCTGCCTCAAGTGCCCTGTCCATTATTCCACGCAGCGTGTGCTCCAACAGGTGGACAAGGGGGACAGTGTCACTGATGCATGCACTGTCAGTGCTCACCATCCTCGTGGCCTCCTCGAATGGTGACAGGACAGTGCATGCATCCCTGATCATGGCCCACTGGCGTGGGGAAAAAAAACCAAGGTCCCCTGACCCTGTCCTGGTGCCATAGTCGCACAGGTACTCATTTATGGCCCTCTGCTGCGTGTGCAGCTGCTGCAGCATGGCCAATGTCGAGTTCCACCTGGTGGGCATGTCACAGATTAGGCGGTTCTTGGGCAGGTTAAACTCCTTTTGGAGGTCCGTCAGCCGAGCACTGGCATTATATGACCGGCGGAAATGCACACAGACTTTCCTGGCCTGCCTCAGGACATCCTGTAAGCCCGGGTACCTGCCCAAGAACCGCTGCACCACCAAGTTAAGGACGTGAGCCAAACAGGGCACATGGGTCAGTTGTCCCTGTCGGAGGGCAGAGAGGAGGTTGGTGCCATTGTCGCAAACCACCATTCCTGCCTTAAGTTGGCGTGGCGTCAACCACCTCTGAACCTGCCCCTGCAGAGCTGACAGAACCTCTGCCCCAGTGTGGCTCCTGTCCCCCAAGCACACCAGCTCAAGCACCGCATGGCATCTTTTGGCCTGCGTACTTGCGTAGCCCCTTGAACGCCTACGGAGCACCGCTGGTTCCGAGGAAGAGGCCATGGAGGAAGAAGAAGAGGAGGGGGTGGAGGAGAGAGGTGTGTCACAATCAGCATTTTGGAGGCGTGGTGGCGGAACAACCTCCAACACTACTGCACCTTGTCCTGCATCCTTCCCAGCTGCCAGCAGAGTCACCCAATGCGCCGTGAAACTTAAGTAACGTCCCTGTCCATGCCTGCTGGATGATGAGTCAGCGGTAATATGCACCTTACCGCTGACCGCCCTGTCCAGCGAGGCATGGACATTGCCTTCCACATGCCGGTAGAGAGCTGGAATCGCCTTCCGTGAGAAAAAGTGGCGTTTGGGTACCTGCCACTGAGGAACCGCACATTCCACAAACTCACGGAAGGGGGCAGAGTCTACCAACTGAAAAGGCAGCAGTTGAAGTGCTAGCAATTTTGCCAAGCTAGCATTCAACCGCTGGGCATGTGGATGGCTGGGAGCAAACTTCTTTCGGTGGTGCAGCAGCTGGGGCAGGGAAATTTGCCTGGTACAATCTGGCGTCGGTGTACCAAAAGCAGATTGCCCACAAGTACTTGGCTGTGACACACCTAATTCTACACCTTCATTCCTCTCACTGCAGGTCTCAGAGAGGACTGAAGGTCTAGTGGGGTTGGAAATCTCACCTGATGAGGAGCAAGGAGAGATCCTCTTTGTTCTTTGGTGTGGGTCTTTTAGATATGCTTGCCAACGAACTGCATGGCAGGTCAACATATGTCTGGTCAAGCATGTGGTACCCAAGCGGGAGATGTTTTGGCCACGCGAGATACGCTTGAGACATATGTTGCAAATAGCAGCGGTGCGATCTGATGCACTCGTCTCAAAAAAGGCCCACACCAAAGAACTTTTTGAATAACGCGCAGAGACTGCAGCGCCCTGCACATGTGGAGCTTTGGGGTGTGATGCAGTCAATGTGCTGCCCTTAGGCTGGCCCCTGGAGGGCATCCTGCCTCGTTGGTGATGTGCCGCCTCCTCCTCCTCCTCCTCCTCCTCTCTCCTATCAGGCACCCACGTTGAGTCAGTGACCTCATCATCCCCTCCCTCCTCATCACTGGAGCAAACCTGGCAGTATGCTGCAGCAGGGGGAGCATGACTGCCAGATTGCTGTCCTTCTTGGGCACCCCCTCTGTCCGTGCTCATGTTACTGCCTTCATCGAGCTCACTATCATCATCAGAGCCTTCCAAACGCTGGGCATCCTCCTGGAGCATGTACCCAACACTGTGGTCAAACAGTTCGAGGGAATCCTCATGAGGACATGGTGGAGCTAGGGAAGGAGTCACTGATGACATTGAGCTGAGGGAAGAGGCCGCTGCTTTGCCAGACAAAGCACCCTGGGCATGGGTGAGAGAGGATGAGGAGGATGAGGACGGCTTGGTCATCCACTCGACCAAGTTTTCTGCATGTTGCGGCTCAACACGGCCAGCTGCCGAAAAAAAGGCCAAGCGTGTCCCATGGCCACGTGCTGATGAGGATGCACCGTCTCCACGACCAGCACTAGACACAGAGCCTGCTTGCCCTCTCTTATTGGCTTGTGACTGTCTGCCTCTCCTTCTTGGCCTTCCAGACATACTAATGGCCTGTAGCTGCACTAAGCTGGGATAGAACACCTGTAATTTTCTTCAGGTAGCTTTATATACTGTAACCAGACAAGCCTGCCTGTCAGTAGGAAGATAACAGGAATGGATCTAGCTGAACACTGTGAGCAGGACGCACTGCACTAAATGTAAATAGCAGGAACGGATCTAGCTGAACACTGTGAGCAGGACGCACTGACTGCACTAAATGTAAATAGCAGGAACGGATCTAGCTGAACACTGTGAGCAGGACGCACTGCACTAAATGTAAATAGCAGGAACAGATCTAGCTGAACACTGTGAGCAGGACGCACTGCACTAAATGTAAATAGCAGGAACGGATCTAGCTGAACACTGTGAGCAGGACGCACTGACTGCACTAAATGTAAATAGCAGGAACAGATCTAGCTGAACACTGTGAGCAGGACGCACTGCACTAAATGTAAATAGCAGGAACGGATCTAGCTGAACACTGTGAGCAGGACGCACTGACTGCACTAAATGTAAATAGCAGGAACAGATCTAGCTGAACACTGTGAGCAGGACGCACTGCACTAAATGTAAATAGCAGGAACAGATCTAGCTGAACACTGTGAGCAGGACGCACTGCACTAAATGTAAATAGCAGGAACGGATCTAGCTGAACACTGTGAGCAGGACGCACTGACTGCACTAAATGTAAATAGCAGGAACAGATCTAGCTGAACACTGTGAGCAGGACGCACTGCACTAAATGTAAATAGCAGGAACAGATCTAGCTGAACACTGTGAGCAGGACGCACTGCACTAAATGTAAATAGCAGGAACGGATCTAGCTGAACACTGTGAGCAGGACGCACTGCACTAAATGTAAATAGCAGGAACGGATCTAGCTGAACACTGTGAGCAGGACGCACTGCACTAAATGTAAATAGCAGGAACGGATCTAGCTGAACACTGTGAGCAGGACGCACTGCACTAAATGTAAATAGCAGGAACGGATCTAGCTGAACACTGTGAGCAGGACGCACTGACTGCACTAAATGTAAATAGCAGGAACGGATCTAGCTGAACACTGTGAGCAGGACGCACTGCACTAAATGTAAATAGCAGGAACGGATCTAGCTGAACACTGTGAGCAGGACGCACTGCACTAAATGTAAATAGCAGGAACGGATCTAGCTGAACACTGTGAGCAGGACGCACTGACTGCACTAAATGTAAATAGCAGGAACGGATCTAGCTGAACACTGTGAGCAGGACGCACTGCACTAAATGTAAATAGCAGGAACGGATCTAGCTGAACACTGTGAGCAGGACGCACTGACTGCACTAAATGTAAATAGCAGGAACGGATCTAGCTGAACACTGTGAGCAGGACGCACTGCACTAAATGTAAATAGCAGGAACGGATCTAGCTGAACACTGTGAGCAGGACGCACTGCACTAAATGTAAATAGCAGGAACGGATCTAGCTGAACACTGTGAGCAGGACGCACTGACTGCACTAAATGTAAATAGCAGGAACGGATCTAGCTGAACACTGTGAGCAGGACGCACTGCACTAAATGTAAATAGCAGGAACGGATCTAGCTGAACACTGTGAGCAGGACGCACTGCACTAAATGTAAATAGCAGGAACAGATCTAGCTGAACACTGTGAGCAGGACGCACTGCACTAAATGTAAATAGCAGGAACGGATCTAGCTGAACACTGTGAGCAGGACGCACTGACTGCACTAAATGTAAATAGCAGGAACAGATCTAGCTGAACACTGTGAGCAGGACGCACTGCACTAAATGTAAATAGCAGGAACGGATCTAGCTGAACACTGTGAGCAGGACGCACTGACTGCACTAAATGTAAATAGCAGGAACAGATCTAGCTGAACACTGTGAGCAGGACGCACTGCACTAAATGTAAATAGCAGGAACAGATCTAGCTGAACACTGTGAGCAGGACGCACTGCACTAAATGTAAATAGCAGGAACGGATCTAGCTGAACACTGTGAGCAGGACGCACTGACTGCACTAAATGTAAATAGCAGGAACAGATCTAGCTGAACACTGTGAGCAGAACGCACTGCACTAAATGTAAATAGCAGGAACAGATCTAGCTGAACACTGTGAGCAGGACGCACTGCACTAAATGTAAATAGCAGGAACGGATCTAGCTGAACACTGTGAGCAGGACGCACTGCACTAAATGTAAATAGCAGGAACGGATCTAGCTGAACACTGTGAGCAGGACGCACTGCACTAAATGTAAATAGCAGGAACGGATCTAGCTGAACACTGTGAGCAGGACGCACTGCACTAAATGTAAATAGCAGGAACGGATCTAGCTGAACACTGTGAGCAGGACGCACTGCACTAAATGTAAATAGCAGGAACGGATCTAGCTGAACACTGTGAGCAGGACGCACTGACTGCACTAAATGTAAATAGCAGGAACGGATCTAGCTGAACACTGTGAGCAGGACGCACTGCACTAAATGTAAATAGCAGGAACGGATCTAGCTGAACACTGTGAGCAGGACGCACTGCACTAAATGTAAATAGCAGGAACGGATCTAGCTGAACACTGTGAGCAGGACGCACTGACTGCACTAAATGTAAATAGCAGGAACGGATCTAGCTGAACACTGTGAGCAGGACGCACTGCACTAAATGTAAATAGCAGGAACGGATCTAGCTGAACACTGTGAGCAGGACGCACTGCACTAAATGTAAATAGCAGGAACGGATCTAGCTGAACACTGTGAGCAGGACGCACTGCACTAAATGTAAATAGCAGGAACGGATCTAGCTGAACACTGTGAGCAGGACGCACTGCACTAAATGTAAATAGCAGGAACGGATCTAGCTGAACACTGTGAGCAGGACGCACTGACTGCACTAAATGTAAATAGCAGGAACGGATCTAGCTGAACACTGTGAGCAGGACGCACTGCACTAAATGTAAATAGCAGGAACGGATCTAGCTGAACACTGTGAGCAGGACGCACTGCACTAAATGTAAATAGCAGGAACGGATCTAGCTGAACACTGTGAGCAGGACGCACTGCACTAAATGTAAATAGCAGGAACGGATCTAGCTGAACACTGTGAGCAGGACTCACTGCACTAAATGTAAATAGCAGGAACGGATCTAGCTGAACACTGTGAGCAGGACGCACTGACTGCACTAAATGTAAATAGCAGGAACGGATCTAGCTGAACACTGTGAGCAGGACGCACTGCACTAAATGTAAATAGCAGGAACGGATCTAGCTGAACACTGTGAGCAGGACGCACTGCACTAAATGTAAATAGCAGGAACGGATCTAGCTGAACACTGTGAGCAGGACGCACTGCACTAAATGTAAATAGCAGGAACGGATCTAGCTGAACACTGTGAGCAGGACGCACTGCACTAAATGTAAATAGCAGGAACGGATCTAGCTGAACACTGTGAGCAGGACGCACTGACTGCACTAAATGTAAATAGCAGGAACGGATCTAGCTGAACACTGTGAGCAGGACGCACTGCACTAAATGTAAATAGCAGGAACGGATCTAGCTGAACACTGTGAGCAGGACGCACTGCACTAAATGTAAATAGCAGGAACGGATCTAGCTGAACACTGTGAGCAGGACGCACTGCACTAAATGTAAATAGCAGGAACGGATCTAGCTGAACACTGTGAGCAGGACGCACTGACTGCACTAAATGTAAATAGCAGGAACGGATCTAGCTGAACACTGTGAGCAGGACGCACTGACTGCACTAAATGTAAATAGCAGGAACGGATCTAGCTGAACACTGTGAGCAGGACGCACTGCACTAAATGTAAATAGCAGGAACAGATCTAGCTGAACACTGTGAGCAGGACGCACTGACTGCACTAAATGTAAATAGCAGGAACAGATCTAGCTGAACACTGTGAGCAGGACGCACTGCACTAAATGTAAATAGCAGGAACGGATCTAGCTGAACACTGTGAGCAGGACGCACTGACTGCACTAAATGTAAATAGCAGGAACAGATCTAGCTGAACACTGTGAGCAGGACGCACTGCACTAAATGTAAATAGCAGGAACGGATCTAGCTGAACACTGTGAGCAGGACGCACTGCACTAAATGTAAAGAGCAGGAACAGATCTAGCTGAACACTGTGAGCAGGACGCACTGCACTAAATGTAAAGAGCAGGAACAGATCTAGCCTAATCTAGCTCTCAAATCAAATGACACTGTCTGTCTCTCTCTCTATCAGCACACCGGAACACACTACACAGGGCCGCCGTGCAGGCGGCCTTATATAGTGTGGGGCGTGTACTAAATCCCCTGAGCCATAATTGGCCAAAGCCACCCTGGCTTTGGCCAATTACAGCTCTCTCTACTGACGGCGCTGTGATTGGCCAAGCATGCGGGTCATAGTGCATGCTTGGCCAATCATCAGCCAGCAATGCACTGCGATGCCGCAGTGAATTATGGGCCGTGACGCGCCACACGAATTTGGCGCGAACGGCCCATAACGTTCGCAATTCGACGGACGGTCGAACAGCCGATGTTCGAGTCGAACATGGGTTCGACTCGAACACGAAGCTCATCCCTACTCATTATGCCTTTGTCCAGCAGGTGTGTTTTTTTTTGTGGGGTTACAACCACTTTAAGGTGTGAATAAGGTTCAGGAAGGCAGTATTTTCATTAGGTAAGGGGCGAACACCCCCGGTTCGGTTCGCACCAGAACACCTCAAACAGGCAAAAAGTTCTAGCGAACCCTATTAAAGTCTATGGGACACGAACATGAAAATCAAAAGTCCTAATTTTAAATGTTTATATGCAAGTTATTGCCATAAAAAGTGTATGGGGACCTGGGTACTGCCCTAGGGAATATGTATCAATGCAAAAAAAGTTTTTAAAATGATCGTTTTTAAAGGAGCAGTGATTTTAATGATGCTTAAAGTAAAACAATAAAAATGAAAGATTCCTTTAAATATCATGCCTGGGGGGGGGGTCCCCTTAGTCTGCCTGTAAAGTGGCACATCTGTGCAAAGTATAGAATGTGCCGCAGCAATAATGACATTTCTAAAGGAAAAAATGTCATGTAAACTTGCTCGTGGCTGTAATTTATTGCCGCCTCCTGGCAATTTAGATGAAAAAAAATGAAATAAAACAAAACGGTGTGGGGTCCCCCCCAGTCCATACCTGGCCCCTTGGATCTGGAATGGATTTTAAGACCCCCCCAAAAAATTGGCGTGGGGTCCCCCCAAAATCCATACCAGACCCTTATCCGAGCAAGCAGCCTGGCAGGCCAGGAAAGTGGGGGGGACGAGCGAGCGCCCCCCCAAACCATACCAGGGCGCTTGCCTTCAACATGGGGAGGGTGCTTTGGGGTACCCTCAAAGCATCTTGTCCCGATGTTGATGGGGACAAGGGCCTCTTCCCAACAACCCTAGCTGGTGGTTGTCTGGGTCTGCGGTCTGCGGGCGGGGGGGCTTATCGGAATCTGGAATCCCCTTTAACAAGGGGCCCTCCAGATCCCACGCCCCATGTGAATGGGTATCGGGTACATCGTATGCCTATCCATTTACCTAAAAGGTGTCAAAAAAGTCACATGGCGTCAGAAGGGGGCAGGGTCACTCGGTTACATCACCTTACCTATATAACAGCTGTCAAAGCGAAGAGACAGCAGTAGCTGGGAGGCCTCCCATCGAGGTGGAGCTTTTTCCTTTTTTTTCAATTTTTCGGGTCCGTCGGACGGCATGATTAATGGTGGATTTACATTGCGGGACACTTTTTTAAATGTATTTTTTCTTCCTTTTAAATAAAGGAATTGTCAAAAACTGTCTCTTGTGGTTTTTATTTTTTAACACTTTTTTTGTTGAATGGGTAGGGGTATTCTGATAAGCCCCCCCGTTCGCAGAACCTGACAAACAATGGCCAGGGTTGTCAGGAAGAGGCTCTTGTCCCCATCAACATGGGCACAAGGTGCTTTGGAGTGCACACCAAAGCACCTTCCCCATGTTGAGGGCAAGCGGTCTGGTATGCGGTCTGGCTCGCTCGTCCCCCCCTTTCCTGGCCTGCCAGGCTGCATGCTCGGATAAGGGTCTTGTATGGATTTTGGGGGGTCCTCACGCCAATTTATTTTTTATTTTGGGGTGGAGTTCCCCTTAAAATCTATGCCAGACCCAAAGGTCCTGGTATGGATTTTGGGGGACCCCACTCCATTTTTTTTAAATTGATGTGGAGTTCCCCTTAAAATCTATACCAGACCCTAAGGGCCTGGTATGGATTTTGGGGGGGGGACCCCACCCTGTTTTTGTCTTCATTCTGTCATAGGGTTCCCTTTAACCACAATACAGGACACTTTCATCCCTTCCTGCCCAGACCAATTTTCATCTTTCAGTGCTCTCACACTTTGAATGTTAATTACTCAACACTGTACCCAAAAAAATGTTTTATCTATTTTTTCACACAAATAGAGCTTTCTTTTGGGGGTATTTAACCACCACTGTTTTTTTTTGGGCAATTTAAGTAAAAAAAAGCAAAAAATGTTGAAAAAAACACACTTTTTTATTTTCTATTATAACATTTTTACAAATAAGTAATTTTTGTTCATAAATTTGTCCCAAAATGTATACTGCTACATATCTTTGGTAAAAATAACCCAAATTACTGGATATTATTTAGTCTGTGTGAAAGTTAGTACCCCCCCAATGACCCCTTTTTGGAAAGTAGACAGTCCAAGGTATTTAGTAAGCGGCATAGTGAGTTTTTTGAGGTTGTAATTTTTTCCCACAATTCTTGGGAAAATTAAGAAATAGATTTTTTTTCTACACAAAGTTGTCATAATAACAAGTAGGGATGAGCTTCGTGTTCGAGTCGAACCCATGTTCGACTCGAACATCGGCTGTTCGACCGTCCGTCGAATTGCGAACGATATGGGCCGTTCGTGCCAAATTCGTGTGGCGTGTCACGGCCCATAATTCACTGCGGCATCGCAGTGCATTGCTGGCTGATGATTGGCCAAGCATGCACTATGACCCGCATGCTTGGCCAATCACAGCGCCGTCAGTAGAGAGAGCTGTAATTGGCCAAAGCCAGGGTGGCTTTGGCCAATTATGGCTCAGGGGATTTAGTACACGCCCCACACTATATAAGGCCGCCTGCACGGCGGCCATGTGTAGTGTGTGTTCCGGTGTGCTGAGAGATAGAGAGAGAGAGAGAGACAGTGTCATTTGATTTGAGTTAGATAGATTAGGCAGAACAGTCAGTCAGTTAGCTGCACTTACAGTGTATTGTGTATATATATGCATCCCAGGTGTTGCATATATATATATATACACTGTATTCAGTTTAGCTAGATCCGTTCCTGTTATCTTCTAGACTATTTACATTTAGTGCAGTGCGTCCTGCTCACAGTGTTCAGCTAGATCCGTTCCTGTTATCTTCTAGACTATTTACATTTAGTGCAGTGCGTCCTGCTCACAGTGTTCAGCTAGATCCGTTCCTGTTATCTTCTAGACTATTTACATTTAGTGCAGTGCGTCCTGCTCACAGTGTTCAGCTAGATCCGTTCCTGTTATCTTCTAGACTATTTACATTTAGTGCAGTGCGTCCTGCTCACAGTGTTCAGCTAGATCTGTTCCTGTTATCTTCTAGACTATTTACATTTAGTGCAGTGCGTCCTGCTCACAGTGTTCAGCTAGATCCGTTCCTGTTATCTTCTAGACTATTTACATTTAGTGCAGTGCGTCCTGCTCACAGTGTTCAGCTAGATCCGTTCCTGTTATCTTCTAGACTATTTACATTTAGTGCCGTGCGTCCTGCTCACAGTGTTCAGCTAGATCCGTTCCTGTTATCTTCCTACTGACAGGCAGGCTTGTCTGGTTACAGTATATAAAGCTACCTGAAGAAAATTACAGGTGTTCTATTTGATCCTATTAGTACCACGGTCAGGCAGCTAGACTAGTTACATTTAGAACAGTGCGTCCTGCTCACAGTGTTCAGCTAGATCCGTTCCTGTTATCTTCCTACTGACAGGCAGGCTTGTCTGGTTACAGTATATAAAGCTACCTGAAGAAAATTACAGGTGTTCTATTTGATCCTATTAGTACCACGGTCAGGCAGCTAGACTATTTACATTTAGTACAGTGCGTCCTGCTCACAGTGTTCAGCTAGATCCGTTCCTGTTATCTTCCTACTGACAGGCAGGCTTGTCTGGTTACAGTATATAAAGCTACCTGAAGAAAATTACAGGTGTTCTATTTGATCCTATTAGTACCACGGTCAGGCAGCTAGACTATTTACATTTAGTACAGTGCGTCCTGCTCACAGTGTTCAGCTAGATCCGTTCCTGTTATCTTCCTACTGACAGGCAGGCTTGTCTGGTTACAGTATATAAAGCTACCTGAAGAAAATTACAGGTGTTCTACTTGATCCTATTAGTACCACGGTCAGACAGCTAGACTATTTACATTTAGTACAGTGCGTCCTGCTCACAGTGTTCAGCTAGATCCGTTCCTGTTATCTTCCTACTGACAGGCAGGCTTGTCTGGTTACAGTATATAAAGCTACCTGAAGAAAATTACAGGTGTTCTATTTGATCCTATTAGTACCACGGTCAGGCAGCTAGACTATTTACATTTAGTACAGTGCGTCCTGCTCACAGTGTTCAGCTAGATCCGTTCCTGTTATCTTCCTACTGACAGGCAGGCTTGTCTGGTTACAGTATATAAAGCTACCTGAAGAAAATTACAGGTGTTCTATCCCAGCTTAGTGCAGCTACAGGCCATTAGTATGTCTGGAAGGCCAAGAAGGAGAGGCAGACAATCACAAGCCAATAAGAGAGGGCAAGCAGGCTCTGTGTCTAGTGCTGGTCGTGGAGACGGTGCATCCTCATCAGCACGTGGCCATGGGACACGCTTGGCCTTTTTTTCGGCAGCTGGCCGTGTTGAGCCACAACATGCGGAAGACTTGGTCGAGTGGATGACCAAGCCGTCCTCATCCTCCTCATCCTCTCTCACCCAGGGTGCTTTGTCTGGCGAAGCAGCGGCCTCTTCCCTCAGCTCAATGTCATCAGTGACTCCTTCCCTAGCTCCACCATGTCCTCCTGAGGATTCCCTCGAACTGTTTGACCACAGTGTTGGGTACATGCTCCAGGAGGATGCCCAGCGTTTGGAAGGCTCTGATGATGATACTGAGCTCGATGAAGGCAGTAACATGAGCACGGACAGAGGGGGTGCCCAAGAAGGACAGCAATCTGGCAGTCATGCTCCCCCTGCTGCAGCATACTGCCAGGTTTGCTCCAGTGATGAGGACGGAGGGGATGATGAGGTCACTGACTCAACGTGGGTGCCTGATAGGAGAGAGGAGGGGGAGGAGGAGGAGGAGGAGGAGGTGGCACATCACCAATGAGGCAGGATGCCCTCCAGGGGCCAGCCTAAGGGCAGCACATTGACTGCATCACACCCCAAAGCTCCACATGTGCAGGGCGCTGCAGTCTCTGCGCGTTATTCAAAAAGTTCTTTGGTGTGGGCCTTTTTTGAGACGAGTGCATCAGATCGCACCGCTGCTATTTGCAACATATGTCTCAAGCGTATCTCGCGTGGCCAAAACATCTCCCGCTTGGGTACCACATGCTTGACCAGACATATGTTGACCTGCCATGCAGTTCGTTGGCAAGCGTATCTAAAAGACCCACACCAAAGAACAAAGAGGATCTCTCCTTGCTCCTCATCAGCTGAGATTTCCAACCCCACTAGACCTCCAGTCCTCTCTGAGACCTGCAGTGAGAGGAATGAAGGTGTAGAATTAGGTGTGTCACAGCCAAGTACTTGTGGGCAATCTGCTTTTGGTACACCGACGTCAGATTGTACCAGGCAAATTTCCCTGCCCCAGCTGCAGCACCGCCGAAAGAAGTTTGCTCCCAGCCATCCACATGCCCAGCGGTTGAATGCTAGCTTGGCAAAATTGCTAGCACTTCAACTGCTGCCTTTTCAGTTGGTAGACTTTGCCCCCTTCCGTGAGTTTGTGGAATGTGCGGTTCCTCAGTGGCAGGTACCCAAACGCCACTTTTTCTCATGGAAGGCGATTCCGGCTCTCTACCGGCATGTGGAAGGCAAAGGCAATGTCCATGCCTCGCTGGACAGGGCGGTCAGCGGTAAGGTGCATATTACCGCTGACTCATGGTCCAGCAGGCATGGACAGGGACGTTACCTAAGTTTCACGGCGCATTGGGTGACTCTGCTGGCAGCTGGGAAGGATGCAGGACAAGGTGCAGTAGTGTTGGAGGTTGTTCCGCCACCACGCCTCCAAAATGCTGATTGTGACACACCTCTCTCCTCCACCCCCTCCTCTTCTTCTTCCTCCATGGCCTCTTCCTCGGAACCAGCGGTGCTCCGTAGGCGTTCAAGGGGCTACGCAAGTACGCAGGCCAAAAGATGCCATGCGGTGCTTGAGCTGGTGTGCTTGGGGGACAGGAGCCACACTGGGGCAGAGGTTCTGTCAGCTCTGCAGGGGCAGGTTCATAGGTGGTTGACGCCACGCCAACTTAAGGCAGGAATGGTGGTTTGCGACAATGGCACCAACCTCCTCTCTGCCCTCCGACAGGGACAAATGACCCATGTGCCCTGTTTGGCTCACGTCCTTAACTTGGTGGTGCAGCGGTTCTTGGGCAGGTACCCGGGCTTACAGGATGTCCTGAGGCAGGCCAGGAAAGTCTGTGTGCATTTCCGCCGGTCATATAATGCCAGTGCTCGGCTGACGGACCTCCAAAAGGAGTTTAACCTGCCCAAGAACCGCCTAATCTGTGACATGCCCACCAGGTGGAACTCAACGTTGGCCATGCTGCAGCGGCTGCACACGCAGCAGAGGGCCATCAATGAGTACCTGTGCGACTATGGCACCAGGACAGGGTCAGGGGAGCTTGGTTTTTTTTCCCCACGCCAGTGGGCCATGATCAGGGATGCATGCACTGTCCTGTCACCATTCGAGGAGGCCACGAGGATGGTGAGCAGTGACAGTGCATGCATCAGTGACACTGTCCCCCTTGTCCACCTGTTGGAGCACACGCTGCGTGGAATAATGGACAGGGCACTTGAGGCAGAACAGAGGCAGGAAGAGGAGGACTTCCTTAGCTCTCAAGGCCCCCTTTATCCAGACAGTGTTCCTGCGTGCCCGCCGATCACACAGGAAGAGGACGAGGAGGAGGAGGAGGAGGAGGAAGATTGTGTCAGTATGGAGGTGGAGCCTGGCACTCAGCATCAGCAGCAGTCTTTAAGGGATCAGTCCCAAGGAACACATGGACTTGTACGTGGCTGGGAGGAGGTGGCTGCGGACGTTGTCGTCCTTAGTGACCCAGAGGACTCCGGACCGAATGCCTCAGCAAACCTACGCTGCATGGCCTCCCTGATCCTGCAAAGCCTGCGTAAGGATCCTCGTATTCGTGGTATCAAGGAGAAGGACCAATACTGGCTGGCAACCCTCCTTGATCCACGTTACAAGGGTAAGGTTGCGGACCTTATCTTGCCATCGCAGAGGGAGCAGAGGATGAAACATCTTCGGGAGGCCTTGCAGAAAGGTCTGTGCAACGCGTTCCCAGAGACTGGGAGGTTACAAACTCCTGTTTCTCGACAACGTGTTGCTGAGGCTTCGGTCAGTCAAAGAAGGAGCGGTGGAGAAGGTGGCCGTCTGACCGATGCGTTCAGACAATTTTTTGGTCCGCAGCCCCAAGGTATGATCGGTTCCAGCAACCATCGCCAGCGTCTGTTTTACATGGTGCAGGAATACCTAGGGGCAAGATCAGACTTGGACACCTTTCCCACCGAAAATCCTCTGGGTTACTGGGTCTTGAGGATGGATCACTGGCCAGAGCTTGCACAGTATGCAATTGAGCTACTGGCCTGTCCTGCATCCAGCGTTCTTTCGGAATGCACATTCAGTGCTGCTGGAGGCGTGGTAACCGATCACAGGGTGCGTCTGTCCACCGACTCGGTCGATCGGCTGACCTTCATAAAAATGAATCAGTCTTGGATCACCACCAGCTACCAAGCACCTGATGCTGATGTAACCGAATAATTTTTTTTGAAATCTCAGATCCCTTCAAAGACTGCCTATGCTGATGCTGAGTGACTATCCCTGAGTAATTATCCTCTTCCTCCTCAATCATCACGCTGATAGCTTGTAAGAACATTTTTGGTTCTGGGCGCCACCACCAGTGCCTAAGGCACAATTTTTCAGCCCCTGTTTAACAGGGGCGTGTAATTACAATTTTTGATGTAATACTTTGCAGCAGGGCTCGTTCCTGCATTCCAACTAGAGTGTCTGTGAGGGGTTGCAGTGTTGTGGCACCAGCACCAGTGCCTAAGTCCCAATTTTTCTGCCCCTGTCTAACAGGGGCGTGTAATTACAATTTTTGATGCAATACTTTGCAGCAGGGCTTGTTCCTGCATTCCAACTAGAGTGTCTGTGAGGGGTTGCAGTGTTGTGGCACCAGCACCAGTGCCTAAGGCCCAATTTTTCTGCCCCGTCTAACAGGGGCGTGTAATTACAATTTTTGATGCAATACTTTGCAGCAGGGCTCGTTCCTGCATTCCAACTAGAGTGTCTGTGAGGGGTTGCAGTGTTGTGGCACCAGCACCAGTGCCTAAGGCCCAATTTTTCTGCCCCGTCTAACAGGGGCGTGTAATTACAATTTTTGATGCAATACTTTGCAGCAGGGCTCATTCCTGCGTTCCAACTAGAGTGTCTGTGAGGGGTTGCAGTGTTGTGGCACCAGCACCAGTGCCTAAGGCCTAATTTTTCAGCTCCTGTTCAACAGGGGCATGTAATTACAATTCTTGATCTAATATTTCACAGCAGGGCCCTGTGAGGGCTTACAGTGTTGTGGCCACAGCAACACCTAAGGCCCAAATTTCTGCTGAGTATATAGGGCAGGACCCTACTTTCAAACATCTAACTTACAAACGACTCCTACTTGCAAACGGAAGGAGACAGGAAGTGAGATGAAATCTACCCCTAGGAAGGGAAATTCTCTCCTGTAAGAGTTAATATGGGAAAACAATTTCTCCTTTCCACTGATGCTTTCCAATCCTTGTTCCACAAAAAAACCCAAATTTTCAAAAAACATTTTTCATTGGGACAAAAAAGTGAGGTGAAATCTTCTGAAGAGGAGGAAAGACAGCAAAACAAATGTCACAGGGGTGATAACCCTTCCCTATGTTTTCCAAAAAGCTTAAAAAAGATTTTTTTGGCTGGAGCTAAACACGTTAAAAATGTTCAAAATTACAAAGAGATTCTACTTAACAACAAACCTACAGTCCCTGTCTTGTTTGCACCGCCTGTATACTGCTGTTCAGAGTATATAGGGCCTTTCCTTATTTTAATTTGGGTGCGGGGTTCCCCTTAATATCCATACAAGACCCAAAGGGCCTGGTAATGGACTGGGGGGTACCCATGCCGTTTGTCTCACTGATTTTCATCCATATTGCCATGACCCGACATGACATTAAACCCGCAAGCAGTTTTAAATGAGATTTTTTCCTTTAAAAATGACATTTGGTGCAGGGACTGTTCTAAACACGGGAAACACCCGTCACTTTACAGGCATACTATAGACACCCCCCAGGTACGATATTTAAAGGAATATTTCACTTTTTTTTTTTTTACTTTAAGCATCATTAAAATCACTGCTCCCGAAAAAACGGCCGTTTTTAAAAGTTTTTTTTGCATTGATACATGTCCCCTGGGGTAGGACCCGGGTCCCCAAACCCTTTTTAGGACAATACCATGCAAATTAGCCTTTAAAATGAGCACTTTTGATTTCGAACATTCGAGTCCCATAGACGTCAATGGAGTTCTAACGTTCGTGCGAACTTTCGGTCCGTTCGCGGGTTCTGGTGCGAACCGAACCGGGGGGTGTTCGGCTCATCCCTAATAACAAGTTATTTCTCTCACACAGCATATGCATATTTCCAATTAAACCCTAAAATACATTCTGCTACTCCTCCTGAGTATGTACATGTGTGAAACTTTTTCACAGCCTGGCCACATAGAGAGGCCCAACATGCGGAGAGCACCATCGGGCATTCTAGGAGCATAAATTACACATCTAATTTCATTCCTACCTTCCACACTTTTGAAGGTCCTGGAGCACCAGGACAGTGGAATTGCCCACAAAATGACCCATATTTGGAAAGAAAACACCCCAATGTATATTCTATGAGACATGGGCTATAGATAGGTACTCGGGTATTCTGATGGGCTGCAGGAATGTTCCTGCTGGCATCATTTTACAATGCGCCAGTAGGGAAGTGGTTAAAATCCATACCAGACCCAAAGGGTCCCCCCATACCATTTTTTTCCCCAATGTTTTTTAATTTACATTCTTTTTTTGTACAATTGTTTTTTTTTAATTTAGTTCTCAGCGGGGAAGCCTTAACAGCCTATTGACTGTGCGCTCGGTGGGCAAACATCGCACTAAATGCTCAGAAAGTTCAGGTGTTAACCGAGTACCTAAATGGGCGAAGTTCAGGCCAAATTTATGCTCGGCCCAAACCATTCACCCATCCCAAGTGGTGCCTGAACACTGTAACCCCTCACAGTTACTCTTGTTGAGCACAGGAACGGGCCCTGCTATTAAAAATGTGAAAAAAATTGAAATTACATACATCTCTCAAACAGGTGCAGAAAAAATTGAGCCTTAGGTGTTGGTGGTGCCCTAAACCAAAAATATTGTTGGAAGCTAGCATAATCAAGATTCAGAAATAGGATAGGCAGCATAGTCAGTCCTCAAGGGACTGCTAGGGATCCAAGATCCCTAGTAAATTCAATCAGGTACATCAGCGTTAGGGGCTTGATAGCTGCTGATCCAGAACTGATTCATTTTGATAAATGTCAGCCTATCAACGGAGTCTGTGGGCATGTGTACTCTTTGATCCATCACAAACCCTCCAGCAGCACTAAATGCCTGTTCAGAAAGCACGCTGGATGCAGGAAAGGCCAGGAGCTTGATTGCATATTGAGCAAGTTCTGGCCAGTGGTCCATCCTCAAGACTCAGTAACCCAGTAGATGCTCAGTTGGAAAGGTCTCTAAAGCCCTGTACACTCGATCGGACTTTCCGTTGGGAAATGTTGGATGTCAGGCTGTTGGCGGAAAATCCGACCATGTGTATGTTCCATCGGACAATTGTTGTCGGGCTTTCCACCAATAAATGTTGGCTAGCATGTTTTCAAATTTTCCGCCAACAAATGTGTGTTGTCGGAATTTCCAATCGTGTGTACACAAGTCCATCAGACAAAAGTCCAAAGTACACACACGCATGCTCGGAAGCAGAAGCGGTTGGTCTTGTAAACTAGCGTTGGTAATGGAGAATTAACATTTGTGACTTGGCAAATTATGAAATCTCCAAATGCAGCGCACAATTCTCTTCTTTAATGGGATAATAATGAAGCTGCTTTGCTGGTGATACTGATGGAGTTATTGCAAACGAATTTTCAAAGGCTTTTTTTTCTAGTGATATCAAGAATAATATTATGTTTTTGTTTTTTTTGTGCAAGTTACCACAACACCATTATCCCGTAGTTTATAAGATCAAAGTATGTTAGCATGTTGGTGTCCCTTGTCAATTTTACATTATATTTTTTAAAATGTAACTGCCTACGCCCAAACTGTCATTTGAAGTAAAACACATAGCCAAGTATTATTCTACACAATTTTTTTACTGTGCATTAAAAAAAAAAAAAATAGACATGCTATCTGCCAATAGAACTTAACCAAAAAGTGCATTCTATGCATCCAAAAATATAGAAAATATACCAAATCAAATCATTATTCAACCAAAAAAATAATGTCAAAGCAATAACTCCAAGGCCAATAATAAATAACACGTTATCCCCTCCGATTCCGCAACATGTCTGGATGACGAACGGCCATTCAGAAATGAACTGAAAAGCACGAAATGAAAAGCGCGAACTGAAAAGTGCTAAATGAAAAACGTGAAAAAAAAGGCGCGAATCAACACTCACCAAACTTCCACTAACACAAAATTAGCAGAAGGAGCCCAAAGGGTGGCGCTAAAGAGCTGAAAAACCACGTAGTACGTCTAGTACGTCACTACGTTTGTAATTGTTGGCAACATTTGTGTGACCGTGTGTATGCAAGACAAGTTTGAGCCAACACACTTCGCACAAAATTCCACGGTTTTGTTGGCCAACAATCCGATCGTGTGTACGAGGCATTAGTCTGCTCTTGCCCCTAGATAATCCTGTACCATATAATGCAGGCGCTGCTGATGGTTGCTTAAACCTAACAGCCCTGGGCGCTGAGGACTAAGACATTGGTCAGCCTTCTCCACCGCTCTTCCTCTGACCAATCGAAATCTCAGAAACACGTTGTCCAGGAAATGGTAACCTCCCAGTGTCTGAAAAGTAGGGATGAGCTTCGTGTTCGAGTCGAACCCATGTTCGACTCGAACATCGGCTGTTCGACCGTTCGTCGAATTGCGAACGATATGGGCCGTTCGCGCCAAATTCGTGTGGCGCGTCACGGCCCATAATTCACTGCGGCATCGCAGTGCATTGCTGGCTGATGATTGGCCAAGCATGCACTATGACCCGCATGCTTGGCCAATCACAGCGCCGCCTGAACAGAGAGCCGTAATTGGCCAAAGCCAAGGAGGCTTTGGCCAATTATGGCTCAGGGGATTTAGTACACGCCCCACACTATATAAGGCCGCCTGCACGGCGGCCCTGTGTAGTGTGTGTTCCGGTGTGCTGAGAGATAGAGAGAGAGAGAGAGACAGTGTCATTTGATTTGAGTTAGATAGATTAGGCAGAACAGTCAGTCAGTTAGCTGCACTTACAGTGTATTGTGTATATATATGCATCCCAGGTGTTGCATATATATATATACACTGTATTCAGTTTAGCTAGATCCGTTCCTGTTATCTTCTAGACTATTTACATTTAGTGCAGTGCGTCCTGCTCACAGTGTTCAGCTAGATCCGTTCCTGTTATCTTCTAGACTATTTACATTTAGTGCAGTGCGTCCTGCTCACAGTGTTCAGCTAGATCCGTTCCTATTATCTTCTAGACTATTTACATTTAGTGCAGTGCGTCCTGCTCACAGTGTTCAGCTAGATCCGTTCCTGTTATCTTCTAGACTATTTACATTTAGTGCAGTGCGTCCTGCTCACAGTGTTCAGTTAGATCCATTCCTGTTATCTTCCTACTGACAGGCAGGCTTGTCTGGTTACAGTATATAAAGCTACCTGAAGAAAATTACTGGTATTCTATTTGATCCTATTAGTACCACGGTCAGGCAGCTAGACTATTTACATTTAGTACAGTGCGTCCTGCTCACAGTGTTCAGCTAGATCCGTTCCTGTTATCTTCCTACTGACAGGCAGGCTTGTCTGGTTACAGTATATAAAGCTACCTGAAGAAAATTACTGGTGTTCTATTTGATCCTATTAGTACCACGGTCAGGCAGCTAGACTATTTACATTTAGTACAGTGCATCCTGCTCACAGTGTTCAGCTAGATCCGTTCCTGTTATCTTCCTACTGACAGGCAGGCTTGTCTGGTTACAGTATATAAAGCTACCTGAAGAAAATTACTGGTGTTCTATCCCAGCTTAGTGCAGCTACAGGCCATTAGTATGTCTGGAAGGCCAAGAAGGAGAGGCAGACAGTCACAAGCCAATAAGAGAGGGCAAGCAGGCTCTGTGTCTAGTGCTGGTCGTGGAGACGGTGCATCCTCATCAGCACGTGGCCATGGGACACGCTTGGCCTTTTTTTCGGCAGCTGGCCGTGTTGAGCTGCAACATGCGGAAGACTTGGTCGAGTGGATGACCAAGCCGTCCTCATCCTCCTCATCCTCTCTCACCCATGCCCAGGGTGCTTTGTCTGGCAAAGCAGCGGCCTCTTCCCTCAGTTCAATCTCATCAGTGACTCCTTCCCTAGCTCCACCATGTCCTCCTGAGGAGTCCCTCGAACTGTTTGACCACAGTGTTGGGTACATGCTCCAGGAGGATGCCCAGCGTTTGGAAGGCTCTGATGATGATACTGAGCTCGATGAAGGCAGTAACATGAGCACGGACAGAGGGGGTGCCCAAGAAGGACAGCAATCTGGCAGTCATGCTCCCCCTGCTGCAGCATACTGCCAGGTTTGCTCCAGTGATGAGGAGGGAGGGGATGATGAGGTCACTGACTCAACGTGGGTGCCTGATAGGAGAGAGGAGGAGGAGGAGGAGGCGGCACATCACCAACAAGGCAGGATGCCCTCCAGGGGCCAGCCTAAGGGCAGCACATTGACTGCATCACACCCCAAAGCTCCACATGTGCAGGGCGCTGCAGTCTCTGCGCGTTATTCAAAAAGTTCTTTGGTGTGGGCCTTTTTTGAGACGAGTGCATCAGATCGCACCGCTGCTATTTGCAACATATGTCTCAAGCGTATCTCACGTGGCCAAAACATCTCCCGCTTGGGTACCACATGCTTGACCAGACATATGTTGACCTGCCATGCAGTTCGTTGGCAAGCGTATCTAAAAGACCCACACCAAAGAACAAAGAGGATCTCTCCTTGCTCCTCATCAGCTGAGATTTCCAACCCCACTAGACCTCCAGTCCCCTCTGAGACCTGCAGTGAGAGGAATGAAGGTGTAGAATTAGGTGTGTCACAGCCAAGTACTTGTGGGCAATCTGCTTTTGGTACACCGACGTCAGATTGTACCAGGCAAATTTCACTGCCCCAGCTGCTGCACCGCCGAAAGAAGTTTGCTCCCAGCCATCCACATGCCCAGCGGTTGAATGCTAGCTTGGCAAAATTGCTAGCACTTCAACTGCTGCCTTTTCAGTTGGTAGACTCTGCCCCCTTCCGTGAGTTTGTGGAATGTGCGGTTCCTCAGTGGCAGGTACCCAAACGCCACTTTTTCTCACGGAAGGCGATTCCGGCTCTCTACCGGCATGTGGAAGGCAATGTCCATGCCTCGCTGGACAGGGCGGTCAGCGGTAAGGTGCATATTACCGCTGACTCATGGTCCAGCAGGCATGGACAGGGACGTTACCTAAGTTTCACGGTGCATTGGGTGACTCTGCTGGCAGCTGGGAAGGATGCAGGACAAGGTGCAGTAGTGTTGGAGGTTGTTCCGCCACCACGCCTCCAAAATGCTGATTGTGACACACCGCTCTCCTCCACCCCCTCCTCTTCTTCTTCCTCCATGGCCTCTTCCTCGGAACCAACGGTGCTCCGTAGTCGTTCAAGGGGCTACGCAAGTACGCAGGCCAAAAGATGCCATGCGGTGCTTGAGCTGGTGTGCTTGGGGGACAGGAGCCACACTGGGGCAGAGGTTCTGTCAGCTCTGCAGGGGCAGGTTCAGAGGTGGTTGACGCCACGCCAACTTAAGGCAGGAATGGTGGTTTGCGACAATGGCACCAACCTCCTCTCTGCCCTCCGACAGGGACAAATGACCCATGTGCCCTGTTTGGCTCACGTCCTTAACTTGGTGGTGCAGCGGTTCTTGGGCAGGTACCCGGGCTTACAGGATGTCCTGAGGCAGGCCAGGAAAGTCTGTGTGCATTTCCGCCGGTCATATAATGCCAGTGCTCGGCTGACGGACCTCCAAAAGGAGTTTAACCTGCCCAAGAACCGCCTAATCTGTGACATGCCCACCAGGTGGAACTCAATGTTGGCCATGCTGCAGCAGCTGCACACGCAGCAGAGGGCCATCAATGAGTACCTGTGCGACTATGGCACCAGGACAGGGTCAGGGGAGCTTGGTTTTTTTTCCCCACGCCAGTGGGCCATGATCAGGGATGCATGCACTGTCCTGTCACCATTCGAGGAGGCCACGAGGATGGTGAGCAGTGACAGTGCATGCATCAGTGACACTGTCCCCCTTGTCCACCTGTTGGAGCACACGCTGCGTGGAATAATGGACAGGGCACTTGAGGCAGAACAGAGGCAGGAAGAGGAGGACTTCCTTAGCTCTCAAGGCCCCCTTTATCCAGACAGTGTTCCTGCGTGCCCGCCGATCACACAGGAAGAGGAGGAGGAGGAGGAGGAGGAGGAGGAAGATTGTGTCAGTTTTAAGGGATCAGTCCCAAGAAACACATGGACTTGTACGTGGCTGGGAGGAGGTGGCTGCGGACGTTGTCGTCCTTAGTGACCCAGAGGACTCCGGACCGAATGCCTCAGCAAACCTACGCTGCATGGCCTCCCTGATCCTGCAAAGCCTGCGTAAGGATCCTCGTATTCGTGGTATCAAGGAGAAGGACCAATACTGGCTGGCAACCCTCCTTAATCCACGTTACAAGGGTAAGGTTGCGGACCTTATCTTGCCATCGCAGAGGGAGCAGAGGATGAAACATCTTCGGGAGGCCTTGCAGAAAGGTCTGTGCAATGCGTTCCCAGAGACTGGGAGGTTACAAACTCCTGTTTCTGGACAACATGTTGCTGAGGCTTCGGTCAGTCAAAGAAGGAGCGGTGGAGAAGGTGGCTGTCTGACCGATGCGTTCAGACAATTTTTTGGTCCGCAGCCCCAAGGTATGATCGGTTCCAGCAACCATCGCCAGCGTCTGTTTTACATGGTGCAGGAATACCTAGGGGCAAGATCAGACTTGGACACCTTTCCCACCGAAAATCCTCTGGGTTATTGGGTCTTGAGGATGGATCACTGGCCAGAGCTTGCACAGTATGCAATTGAGCTACTGGCCTGTCCTGCATCCAGCGTTCTTTCGGAACGCACATTCAGTGCTGCTGGAGGCGTGGTAACCGATCACAGGGTGCGTCTGTCCACCGACTCGGTCAATCGGCTGACCTTCATAAAAATGAATCAGTCTTGGATCACCACCAGCTACCAAGCACCTGATGCTGATGTAACCGAATAATTTTTTTTGAAATCTCAGATCCCTTCAAAGACTGCCTATGCTGATGCTGAGTGACTATCCCTGAGTAATTATCCTCTTCCTCCTCAATCATCACGCTGATAGCTTGTAAGAACATTTTTGGTTCTGGGCGCCACCACCAGTGCCTAAGGCACAATTTTTCAGCCCCTGTTTAACAGGGGCGTGTAATTACAATTTTTGATGTAATACTTTGCAGCAGGGCTCGTTCCTGCATTCCAACTAGAGTGTCTGTGAGGGGTTGCAGTGTTGTGGCACCAGCACCAGTGCTTAAGGCCCAATTTTTCTGCCCCTGTCTAACAGGGGCGTGTAATTACAATTTTTGATGCAATACTTTGCAGCAGGGCTCGTTCCTGCATTCCAACTAGAGTGTCTGTGAGGGGTTGCAGTGTTGTGGCACCAGCACCAGTGCCTAAGGCCCAATTTTTCTGCCCCTGTCTAACAGGGGCGTGTAATTACAATTTTTGATGCAATACTTTGCAGCAGGGCTCGTTCCTGCGTTCCAACTAGAGTGTCTGTGAGGGGTTGCAGTGTTGTGGCACCAGCACCAGTGCCTAAGGCCTAATTTTTCAGCTCCTGTTCAACAGGGGCATGTAATTACAATTCTTGATCTAATATTTCACAGCAGGGCCCTGTGAGGGCTTAGTGTTGTGGCCACAGCAACACCTAAGGCCCAAATTTCTGCTGAGTATATAGGGCAGGACCCTACTTTCAAACATCTAACTTACAAACGACTCCTACTTGCAAACGGAAGGAGACAATAGGAAGTGAGATGAAATCTACCCCTAGGAAGGGAAATTCTCTCCTGTAAGAGTTAATATGGGAAAACAATTTCTCCTTTCCACTGATGCTTTCCAATCCTTGTTCCACAAAAAAACCCAAATTTTCAAAAAAACATTTTTCATTGGGACAAAAAGTGAGGTGAAATCTTCTGAAGAGGAGGAAAGACAGCAAAACAAATGTCACAGGGGTGATAACCCTTCCCTATGTTTTCCAAAAAGCTTAAAAAAGATTTTTTGGCTGGAGCTAAACACGTTAAAAATGTACCCGTTCAAAATTACAAAGAGATTCTACTTAACAACAAACCTACAGTCCCTGTCTTGTTTGCACCGCCTGTATACTGCTGTTCAGAGTATATAGGGCCTTTCCTTATTTTAATTTGGGTGCGGGGTTCCCCTTAATATCCATACAAGACCCAAAGGGCCTGGTAATGGACTGGGGGGTACCCATGCCGTTTGTCTCACTGATTTTCATCCATATTGCCATGACCCGACATGACATTAAACCCGCAAGCAGTTTTAAATGAGATTTTTTCCTTTAAAAATGACATTTGGTGCAGGGACTGTTCTAAACACGGGAAACACGCGTCACTTTACAGGCATACTATAGACACCCCCCAGGTACGATATTTAAAGGAATATTTCACTTTTTTTTTTTTTACTTTAAGCATCATTAAAATCACTGCTCCCGAAAAAACGTCCGTTTTTAAAAGTTTTTTTTGCATTGATACATGTCCCCTGGGGTAGGACCCGGGTCCCCAAACCCTTTTTAGGACAATACCATGCAAATTAGCCTTTAAAATGAGCACTTTTGATTTCGAACGTTCGAGTCCCATAGACGTCAATGGGGTTCTAACGTTTGTGCGAACTTTCGGTCCGTTCGCAGGTTCTGGTGCGAACCGAACCGGGGGGTGTTCGGCTCATCCCTACTGAAAAGGCATTGCACAAATTTTTCTTCAAGGCGTCCTGAAGATGTTTCCTCCACTGCTCCCTCTGCAAAGGCGGGATGAGCTCTGTAACTTTACCCTTGTAACATGGATCAAGAAGGGTTTCCAGCCAGTTATGATCCCTTTCCTTGATACCATGAATACTCGGGTCCTTTCGCAGGCTTTGCAGAATCAGGGAGACCATGCAGCATAACTTTGAGGAGGCATGAGATTCTGAGTCCTCTGGGTCACTAAGGATGATATTGTCAGGAACTACTCCTCCCGGCCATGTACAACTCCTTGGGTTTCTAGGGACTGAAAACCATCCCTTGAAGACTGCTATATGTTATCCTCTACATCCATGCTGAAACAATCCTCCTCCTCTTCCTCTTGTGTGTTTGGCGGCCCCGCAGGAATCATATCTGCATAAAGGGGTCTTGAGAGAAAAGGAAGTCCTCCTCTTCCTTCCGCTTTTCTGCCTCAAGTGCCCTGTCCATGATTCCACGAAGCGTGTGCTCCGGCAGGAAGACTAGAGGGACAGTGTCCCTGATGCATGCATTGTCGCGACTCATCATCCTTGTGGCCTCCTCAAATGGTGACAGGACAGTGCATGCATCCTTTAGTAGTAGCCACTAGCGTGGCGAAAAGAAGCCAATCTCCCCTGAACCAGTCCTTGTGCCATACCCACACAAGTACTCATTGATGGCCCTCTGCTGGGTGTACAGCCACTGCAGCATTGCCAATGTTGAGTTCCACCTGGTGGGCATGTCACAAATGAGGCGGTTGGTAGGCAGGTTGAATTCCTGTTGAATGTCAGTCAGCTGAGCCCTGGTATTGTATGACAGTCGGAAATGGCCACCGACTTTTCTGCCCTGCTTCAGAAGATCTTGTAAGCCTGGGTACCTGTTCAAGAAACACTGCACCACCAAATTCAGGACATGTGCCAAGCATGGAACAGTGAAGGTTAGAGCCATTGTCGCATAAACCATTCCTGGCTCAAGCTGCGATGGCATCAACCACCTCTGAGCCTGCCCCTGCAGAGTTGACAGAATCTCTGCCCCAGTGTGGCTCCTGTCCCCTAGACAGACTAACTGAAGCACCACATGGGATCTTTTAGCCTGACTGCTTGCGTAGCCCTTTGAAAGCTTAGGGAGCACTGCTGGTTCAGAGGACAATTCAGAAAAGGTCATAGAGGAAGAAGAAGAGGGGTTGAAGCAGACAGATGTGGCAGAATCATCACCAGCTTTTTGGGGGCATATCGGCGGAACAAGCTCCAGCACTGAACCCTGTCCTGCATCCTTTCCAGCTGCCAGCAGAGTTACCCAGTGAGCCGTGAAGGAAATGTAACGTCCCTGACCATGCTTGCTGGACCATGAGTCAGCAGTAATGTGAACCTTGCTGAGCATGTGGATGACTGGGACAGTATTTTTTTTGTACAGTTCAGCAACTGGGGTAGAGAAATGTGCCTGGTGAAATCAACAGGTGGCGTACTGCTAGCAGATTGGGTGCAAGTACTCGTGGCACCCATTGCTGTACCATCATTACACTCAGTGCAGGTTTTTGAGAAGACTTGAGGTATAGTAGGGGTATAGATCCCAGATGACGAGCAAGGAGAGGTCTGTGTTTTTTTATAATGGGTCTTTCAGGTGCTGTTGCCAATGAACTGCATGGCAGGTCATCATATGTCTTGTCAAGCATGTGGTGCCCAAGTGTTCTGGCCACGCTTGATCCGCTTCAGGCAGAGATTGCAAACAGCAACGCTGTGGTCTGCTGCACATATGTTGAAAAAAGCGCACACCAATGAACTTTTGGAAGTCAGCGGAGAGTCAGCAGCGCTCTGCACCTGTGGATCTCTGTGGTGTGATGCAATAGGGTGGCTGCCCTTAAGCCGGCCCCTGGAGGACATCTTGCCTTGTTGGAGTTGTGCCTCCTCCTCCTCACTTTCCTCCTCTGTTCTCTCAGGCACCTAAATACAGTCAGTGACCTCATCATCCCCTCCCTCCTCGTCAAACTTGGCAGTATGCTGCAGCTGGGGGAACATGACTGCTAGTTTCTTGTCCTTCTGTGACACCCCTCTCTCTAGGCTCACGTTGCTCCCTTCCTCAACCTGGGAACCAACATCAGAGCATTTAAATTGCTGTGCATCCTCCAGCAGCATGTAACTGACACTATGATCGAATAACTCTAGTGACTCCTCAATGGATGATGGTGGGGCTATTGCATGGGGTTTTTAAAGAAAAAACTGCGCTTAGAAACAAATATATAGAGCTGCGGTTATAAGTGAAGCACACCAAAACAAAACAACATACAAAAAAACGCGCTAAATAGATAAAGGAAGAATTGTTGATAAAGTCTTTTGATCCTAAAATATAAATATTGCCTAATGTTGATATAGTCTTTAAGATCCAAACACACTGTCCATATCACAATAAAGATGGTAAACTGTTGTGTATGTTTATTTAAGGTTCATCCAATAGAGAATGGCAATAGAACCGAAGAAAAAACACCAGGTGATTGCGCTTACCAGATGTAAGCCTATTATAGGCAGATGGCTTAAACCCAGCCTGGGCCTCTAAACTGATGCTTCTGGACAGATCGAAGTTTTCATACTTGTCACGTGTGCCGGTTCATGGGAATATTTATCCAAAAAGAAAAGTACACATATAGTGTAATACTGCTAATTATTGCCACACAAAACACCCAATTTGTGAAAAAAGTGAAAAGAAGATGTGACACTCAATATAATGTGATCATATAAAATCATGAATCACCCAAAAGTAATATTGCAACCACGGATGATAATAGGTGTCATATAATCATACACATCAATAGAGCAAAGTGAGTGAGGAACGGTGACACTTAATAACACCCCTCTAGTTGGGCAAGTTTGGGTGAAAAAAAGGAAAAAAGAAAAAAGAAACTTTGCCCAATCACCGAAAATTAATTACTAACAGAAAAATTATTTTTGTGATCTAAACACCCTAATAGAAAGAAGGGGAGAGCCAGAAAAACCCTTGTATGCAGCACACCACATGCACAGGCTGCTTACCAAATAGCAATTCATATAGATAACATAACACACCCAGCGTGTAAATATGTTGAAATCACACCAGCGGATTTAGGGGATGTTCTGCTTACCAGACATCCTCATATACAGGCAGATCGGTTGGAGCACCGATGGGCTCCAATCTGGAACGATGTAGATATGTCCTGGCCAATCGTGCCAAAGCTCAGTAAAACATGAGAAGTAGAAAAACACCAATAGTGTAACACTGTATAGTCCGGTTTAATAAATAAAAGAGTAACACTTACATCAAAAAAAGGATAAAACAGCATAAAATGAAGCCAGCCGGCATTCATACACACTCCCGTCCTCACAGGACAAACGTGGCGACGTCAGCACGTCCCTCCCAGACGCGTTTCGTCACACGCTGACGTTTTCAATGGGGAACGGGAAGCATGCTGGGCCACCACGTTAAATATCCACTCCAAGCCTCGCCCTGAGTTCCATAGACGGAAACACACGGCGCCATCTTAGGTGTGGGCATCCCTATGTTGCACTGAAAAGAATGGGATCCGATCGACAATCCAAAGTGCCGTGGGATCACCATCCTTAGATTAAAAAACAAATGGTATATATATATACATGCAATATAGTAAAATTATAAAAAATATATTAGAAATTTTCAACCAGATCAGGAAGCCTCTTGTCAGAAAAAATAAATAAACCGATAATGAGGTAACCATTCATGTGAAACTACCATTGAATATCGTAATATTCTTTCCCTATTTAAATTTAGAAATCAACATTGATCTGAAAGGTAAGTGTAGTTTGAACGAAAACATAATGAAAAATACACAGACATAGAGTATGATAGGACCATAAAGGCATGCAATCAAATGGATATAAATTCATATGACACGGGTTGTAATGTATAGTTCCTCAAATGGCAATTGTACCCCCCAACACTAATATCAGGGAGACAAATCCTATAGTTGTTTCTCCAACCCACCTAAGATGTATATGTTGACAAAGCCATAAAGAGGTCAGGATTGAAGAGAGCTATATTAATCCAGTATATCCTATTCGCCCCCAAAAATAGCAATCTGGTATATTCTATTCACCCCTATATATCAAGAGTTGTCGATAAACGCATTGACGTCTACATCTATATTGAGTCCATGGGGTGTATAGCTCTTAATTCTATGGACCCACGACATCTCTAATTTAGAGATTTCCCGCACCATAGAACTACCTCGCCAGTGGGGTTGGTACCGATCGATACCCAAGAACAGTGTGTTGGCAGGGTTTCTGTCGTGTACCAGGCGGTAATGCTTGGACACGGAGTGATTTTTGAAACCCGTCAAGATATTTGTGACGTGCTCATTAAGCCTCACCTGAAGGGGGCGTTTGGTCCGTCCCACATATTGCAGGCCACAGGGGCACTGCAACATGTAAACCACCCCCATAGTGGAGCAAGTGATAAATGGGGTGATTTGGTGGGTTCGCCCAGTTACTGTGGACACAAAAGATTGGGTCTTCCTGTTGTGACAGGAACTGAGAGAACATACTCGACACCTATTGCATTTATAAAAACCCGTCAATTGGTTGAAAAAGGTTGTCTTAACAGTTGGAGGGTCCAGTACTCCAGGAGCTAATTGGCTCCTCAGTGACGGGGCCCCTCTAAAAACAATTTTTGGTCTGGATGGTAAAGCCTCTTTCAACACCCGATCATTGGCAATAATATGCCAGTGTTTAGAGACTAATTGTTTTATTTCCTTGTGTTGAAGGGAATAGGAAGTAATAAAAGGTACCCCAAAATTATGGTCCATTCCCCTGAGTCTGGGCTTATCAACCAATAGGAGCTCTCTATTCATGTCCTGCACTTCCATCAGGGCTGGTAATAGGCTCTCTTTGGGGTAGCCCTTTTCAAGGAATCTTTCAGTAAGAATGTCGCTCTGTACTCTAAACTTCTCAGGGTCCGAACAGTTTCTACGTATTCTCATATATTGACTTTTAGGGATAGCCTGGAGCCAAGGTCTATAATGGCAGCTTTCCAAAGAAATGAAGGAATTGCGATCACTTTCCTTAAAAAAGGTGGAAGTCAACAGATGGTTCTCATCTATAGTCAAGGTAAGATCCAGAAAATGAATCTGGGTCTGACTCGACTCAAAATTTAAATGTATGCCTCTATCATTTACATTCAGAGAGGACAGGAATTGTTGTAACTCCTGGCCATCTCCATCCCATAGGAGGAGGATGTCATCTATATATCTTGCCCACACGACAAGATGGGGGCTACGGTGGGCATAGATGACATCCTCCTCCCACTTGGCCATAAAGAGATTTGCCAAGCTGGGGGCATACTTTGCCCCCATAGCAACCCCACGACATTGACGGTAAAATTTATTGGCGAACCAAAAATAATTGTGGGAGGCCGCAAAAATGAGCAGTTCCATAATAAAGGATATTTGTTCCGGGGGGAGGCCCGACCCTTTAGTTAGGGCATCCTTTACCGCATTTAAACCCATTTCATGGGGGATAATGGTGTATAGGGAGGATACATCGGCACTAACCATCCACATCCCTGGTTTGATGGTAATGTTAGAAAGGAGGTTGAGCACATGGCGTGTATCCTTAATATAAGAGGGCATTTTCTGAACAAGGGGCTGAAGAAAAAAATCAATATATCTGCCCACCCGGGACGTGATGGAATCAATGCCACTCACAATGGGGCGTCCCGGGGGGCAGACAGGATTTTTATGTACCTTAGGTAGGTAATATATGATGGGAGTTCTGGGAGCCCTTGGAATCAGATAAAGACTCTCTTTCTCCCCCAGAATTCCCAATCTCGAACCCTTCGAAATGATCTTGCGGAGTTCTTTGGTATAGCTCTTTATAGGATCAGCAGGTAGAGGGGTATAGGTATCGGTGTCACCTAGGATTCTAGCCATCTCAGTCAAATAATCCTTCCGATCTAACACCACTATCCCCCCCCCCTTATCCGCGGGGCGGATGACCAAATCTTTATTTTTACATAACGAGTCCAAACCCTCCTGCATGATTTTTGAGTTTTTGGCATTCTTTATCTCTAGCCTCTCCAGGTCCCTAAGCACCACATCCCTAAACACTTTCAACGTTGGAGCAAGTGTTCCGGGTGGGTTAAAAAGGGATGCATTGGCCAGGCCAGAGTGCACAAAGTGGTCTGTTGACTGGGAATTCCTAATGATGGGATTGCCAATCATATATCTCTTTATGTTGAGTTTTCGAACAAACTTATGGACGTCCATATAAGTTTGGAACCTGTTAAGGCTCTTAGGGGGGGCAAATTTGAGGCCTTTATCTAAAACAGTTTTTTCAGAGTGAGACAATTCTATGGTACTCAAATTAAAAATACCCTGTCCGGTTATATTCTGGCTCTTTTTTGTTCGCAGTCTCCTCCCCCCTCTAGTTCCCAATCTTTTGTGTCCACAGTAACTGGGCGAACCCACCAAATCACCCCATTTATCACTTGCTCCACTATGGGGGTGGTTTACATGTTGCAGTGCCCCTGTGGCCTGCAATATGTGGGACGGACCAAACGCCCCCTTCAGGTGAGGCTTAATGAGCACGTCACAAATATCTTGACGGGTTTCAAAAATCACTCCGTGTCCAAGCATTACCGCCTGGTACACGACAGAAACCCTGCCAACACACTGTTCTTGGGTATCGATCGGTACCAACCCCACTGGCGAGGTAGTTCTATGGTGCGGGACATCTCTAAATTAGAGATGTCGTGGGTCCATAGAATTAAGAGCTATACACCCCATGGACTCAATATAGATGTAGACGTCAATGCGTTTATCGACAACTCTTGATATATAGGGGTGAATAGAATATACCAGATTGCTATTTTTGGGGGCGAATAGGATATACTGGATTAATATAGCTCTCTTCAATCCTGACCTCTTTATGGCTTTGTCAACATATACATCTTAGGTGGGTTGGAGAAACAACTATAGGATTTGTCTCCCTGATATTAGTGTTGGGGGGTACAATTGCCATTTGAGGAACTATACATTACAACCCGTGTCATATGAATTTATATCCATTTGATTGCATGCCTTTATGGTCCTATCATACTCTACGTCTGTGTATTTTTCATTATGTTTTCGTTCAAACTACACTTACCTTTCAGATCAATGTTGATTTCTAAATTTAAATAGGGAAAGAATATTACGATATTCAATGGTAGTTTCACATGAATGGTTACCTCATTATCGGTTTATTTATTTTTTCTGATAAGAGGCTTCCTGATCTGGTTGAAAATTTCTAATATATTTTTTATAATTTTACTATATTGCATGTATATATATATACCATTTGTTTTTTAATCTAAGGATGGTGATCCCACGGCACTTTGGATTGTCGATCGGATCCCATTCTTTTCAGTGCAACATAGGGATGCCCACACCTAAGATGGCGCCGTGTGTTTCCGTCTATGGAACTCAGGGCGAGGCTTGGAGTGGATATTTAACGTGGTGGCCCAGCATGCTTCCCGTTCCCCATTGAAAACGTCAGCGTGTGACGAAACGCGTCTGGGAGGGACGTGCTGACGTCGCCACGTTTGTCCTGTGAGGACGGGAGTGTGTATGAATGCCGGCCGGCTTCATTTTATGCTGTTTTATCCTTTTTTTGATGTAAGTGTTACTCTTTTATTTATTAAACCGGACTATACAGTGTTACACTATTGGTGTTTTTCTACTTCTCATGTTTTGCTGAGCTTTGGCACGATTGGCCAGGACATATCTACATCGTTCCAGATTGGAGCCCATCGGTGCTCCAACCGATCTGCCTGTATATGAGGATGTCTGGTAAGCAGAACATCCCCTAAATCCGCTGGTGTGATTTCAACATATTTACACGCTGGGTGTGTTATGTTATCTATATGAATTGCTATTTGGTAAGCAGCCTGTGCATGTGGTGTGCTGCATACAAGGGTTTTTCTGGCTCTCCCCTTCTTTCTATTAGGGTGTTTAGATCACAAAAATAATTTTTCTGTTAGTAATTAATTTTCGGTGATTGGGCAAAGTTTCTTTTTTCTTTTTTCCTTTTTTTCACCCAAACTTGCCCAACTAGAGGGGTGTTATTAAGTGTCACCGTTCCTCACTCACTTTGCTCTATTGATGTGTATGATTATATGACACCTATTATCATCCGTGGTTGCAATATTACTTTTGGGTGATTCATGATTTTATATGATCACATTATATTGAGTGTCACATCTTCTTTTCACTTTTTTCACAAATTGGGTGTTTTGTGTGGCAATAATTAGCAGTATTACACTATATGTGTACTTTTCTTTTTGGATAAATATTCCCATGAACCGGCACACGTGACGAGTATGAAAACTTCGATCTGTCCAGAAGCATCAGTTTAGAGGCCCAGGCTGGGTTTAAGCCATCTGCCTATAATAGGCTTACATCTGGTAAGCGCAATCACCTGGTGTTTTTTCTTCGGTTCTATTGCCATTCTCTATTGGATGAACCTTAAAGAAACATACACAACAGTTTACCATCTTTATTGTGATATGGACAGTGTGTTTGGATCTTAAAGACTATATCAACATTAGGCAATATTTATATTTTAGGATCAAAAGACTTTATCAACAATTCTTCCTTTATCTATTTAGCGCGGTTTTTTGTATGTTCTATTGCATGGGGTAGCTGTGGACAAGGAGCCATTGAAATAGGCTGCTTTGGTATTGGTAGCTGCGGTGGAAGGCAAACTAGTATGAACCTGGGTGACAGAGGATGAGGGTGACAGAGGGTGACAGAGGATGAGGAGGATGAGGACAGCTTAGTTATCCACTCCAATAACTCTTCTGCATGTTGTGACTCAATAACACGGCCAGCAGCGGAAAAAAAGGACAAGCATGCCCCACCTGCAGAGGATGTACCATGTCTGTGACCAGCACTTTTCACTGGAGACACAGAGGTTGCTTGCCCCCTTTTATTGGCCTGTGAGTGTTTGCCTCTCCTTGGTGGCCTTCCGGACATGATGGGGATTTTTGGGGGGATTTTTTTTTTTGCTTGGTGCACTATAAACCGTTTTTATTATTGTTTTTTATTTTTTGGGTGGGATTTTTATAACTCTTTATTATAGAGTGTGGGAAGGGAATATGGTGCTTGAGTGCAATACTTTTGTCCTTGGTGCATTATAAACCGTTTTATCATAGTTTTTTTAATAGACAAAATAAGGATGCAGCAATTGTGGAGTCTTTTTTTTCACTGCTGCTGCGAAAAATTAAAAAATTAAAATAAATGTAAAAAAAATAAGAAAGGTGACCACCTGTGACTCAGAAGGAGAAGCAATTATGGAGAAATGTATTTTTGCCGCTGCTGCTGGGAAAAAAAGAAAATCAAAAAGCCCCCCCCCCAAAAAAAAGGGAACCACTGTTGACGCAGAAAGAGAAACACCTGCAACACAGAAGGGGGTACAGCAATTATGCCCTAAATATTCTTAGTGCTGCTGCGCCACCGAAAAGAAAAATCAAAAGTATACCACTGCTGTGCTGACCTAGAAGGAATAACACCTGTGTCACAGAAGGGGGAGTACCAATAATGCAGCAACAGAACCTGATACTGCAAAAAAAAAAAAAAGATTAATGAAAAAAAAAATGGGATCAGTAGTGACACACCGACACTTGAGTAGCACCACAACACTGTGTTAGTCACACTGCATTACACTTTGCTAATCACACTGCACTACACTGTATTATATACTCTGCACTGTATTATATACTCTGCACTGCACTACATACTCTGCACTGCACTGTAGTATATACTCTGCGCTGCACTATATACTCTGCACTGCACTGTAGTATATACTCTGCACTGCACTATATACTCTGCACTGTAGTATATACTCTGCACTGCACTATATACTCTACACTGTAGTATATACTCTGCACTGCACTATATACTCTGTGCTGCACTGTAGTATATACTCTGCACTGCATTATATACTTTGCACTGCACTGTACTATATACTCTGCACTGCACTGTAGTATATATTCTGCACTGCATTATATACACTACACTGACTGCACTGTATTATATATTCTGCACTGCCTGCACTGTATTATATATTCTACACTGACTACACTGTTTTTTTATTCTACACTGCCTGCACTCTATTATATATTCTACACTACCTAAAAAAATGGGATCGGTAGTGACACACCGACTGTCAGGAAGATCCTGCCAGTAATCGGCGTTCCAGGCTCACTGGAGCGCGGCTGCGGGCACGCGCGCACACACCCCCGTTGGCACCAGGTGGGCTATTTAAACGTGCCTGTCACACTCAGTCCCCGCTGTCTGCTCTACAGCGTTCCGTATGCCAAAACCTGATCTGATCTAAAACCTTCTGTTATTTGACCCGACTTCCTGTTTGACTATCCAGCTATCTGCCTGCATCTGACCCTTTGGCTTGCTTAGACCATTCTCCTGTCTGATCCTTGGTACCTCTGCTGTCTGCCTGATATCGACCACCGGCATGTCTGACTATCCTTCTGCTTGATACCTGCTATCAGCCTGCTACCTACTGTTGTTCCTGGTTCCAGTCCAGCCTTCCAGTACCCGGCCTGCTACCTGCTGTTGTTCCTGGTTCCAGTCCAGCACTCCAGTATCCAGTCTGCTATCTCCTGTTGTTCCTGGTTCCAGTCCAGCATTCTAGTACCCAGCCTGCTACCTGCTGTTGTTCCTGGTTCCAGTCCAGCCTTCCAGTACCCAGCCTGCTACCTGCTGTTGTTCCTGGTTCCGGTCCAGCACTCCAGTATCCAGTCTGTTATCTCCTGTTGTTCCTGGTTCCAGTCCAGCATTCCAGTATCCAGCCTGCTACTTGCTGTTGTTCCTGGTTCCGGTCCAGCACTCCAGTATGCAGTCTGCTATCTCCTGTTGTTCCTGGTTCCAGTCCAGCATCCCAGTACCCAGCCTGCTACCTGCTGTTGTTCCTGGTTCCAGTCCAGCATTCTAGTATCCAGCCTGCTACTTGCTGTTGTTCCTGGGTCCGGTCCAGCGCTCCAGTATCCAGTCGGCTACCTGCTGTGGTTCCTGGTTCCAGTCTAGCACTCCAGTTCTCTGCCTACTTACCTGCTGCTGTTCCTGGCTCCAGTCTGCATTCCAGTCTCCAGTCTTCTCGTCAGCTCCTGGTTCCTGAGTTCCCACCACTCCAGGACTTCTGGGTGACTGTTGATCCTGCCAGGCACCCATACCACTCCTTACTCCTGTGTCCTCTGTCCCCATTTTTAGAGGGCCGAGAGTGGGAGCCGTAGGGGAGGTCTCTCTCTGCACTTCAGGCTCAAAACCTACCAGGTACGTGACACCGACACTTGAGTAGCACCACAACACTGTGTTATTCACACTGCATTACACTGTGCTAATCACACTGCACAACACTGTATTATATACTCTGTACTGTATTATATACTCTGCACTGCACTGTGATAGATACTCTGCACTGCACTACATACTCTGCACTGTACTGTAGTATATACTCTGTGCTGCACTATATACTCTGCACTGCACTGCACTGTAGTATATACTCTGCACTGCACTATATACTCTGCGCTGCACTGTAGTATATATTCTGCACTGCACTATATACTCTGCACTGCACTGTAGTATATACTCTGCACTGCAGTATATATTCTGCACTGCATTATATACACTACACTGACTGCACTGTATTATATATTCTACACTGCCTGCACTCTATTATATATTCTACACTGACTACACTGTTTTTTTATTCTACACTACCTGCACTCTATTATATATTCTACACTGCCTACACGCTCTATCCACTAACTAACCTGCCTACTCTATCTCTACTACAACACACTACATACGGCCGCCGTGTAAGCAGCCTTATATAGTGTGGGGCGTGGTCTTAGCCCCTGAGCCATGATTGGCCAAAGGCACCCTGCCTTTGGCCAATCATGGCTCTCGCAGCACATCACACTGTGATTGGCCAAAGCATATAGGTCAGGTGCATGCTTTGGCCAGTCAGCAGACTTCAATGCACTGTGATCTCGCAATGCATTATGGGGCGCATCGCGGTTAGTGAACTTCCCGCAAGTGCCCCATATGTTCGTTTGTTCTTTGAACATTGGGCCCATCCCTAATTTTCAATATAAAACTAAGATCACAAGCGCAAGGAAGTACACAGGCACAAGCAAATCAGTCAACACTAAGTGAATTCCTATTTAAACTCCTGAAATTGTGGAGAAATTGTAGGATTTATGTGCAAAATAAAGTATAAATTCACATTTTTCATCTGTAAATTGTTGGTTCAAATCCTGTTCCCATTTCATCAGAAAAGTTTTCTGTATGTGTAACAAGAATGGAGTAAAGAATAGAGAGGCCATGCTGAATTGGAAATGAGTCTACTTATGATTTTAAAGGTAGGTCTGGGGGTTTACTACTCAAAGAGTTAAGGATATGTTTGACCTGTAGGTCCTGCAAAAAGTGCAGCTGAGGAGAGGCCATGGCTTGTATATACCATTACTGATTTCCAATTTTTCACTACTTTTCACTACTAAAAATTATTTTAGCCTAAACATATTGTTTGGAATAAGGGAACAGAAGCTTGGATCTTTTATCTCAGAGGAAATTCAGGATTTCCAATAATTGGGGCCATAACTATTAATTTTGGTTTCTATCATTTTTTTGGATCATCTTTATTGTTGTACCTATTAGTGGGTGTTTTTAAGTGTTGAATGAGAGGAAGTTGATATCCACGGAAGTGTCTGAAGGGGAAAGAGTGATAAAGCCTGTTCAAGTTTCACCCAGCTCTTGGTCTCCACATGTTTGCACCAGTCCAAGACCCGTATTAAATGGAATACATGAAGATAGAGAGCCGGATCAGGAAAGCCCATACCACCTCTATGTTTTGGCAGAATCGAAATGTATGCTTTAATTCTAGGTTTATGGTCTGCCCACAGAAACTGAGAGAATTTACATTTCACTGATTTCAAGAAGCTAGAAGGGATTGAGATTGGAAAAGTTTCATAGAGATACAATCGGGGAGTGCATTCATCTTCAGAAGGCTATTCCTCCCAAACCAAGTATGAGTGAGATCATTTCTTCAGATCTCAACAAATTGTACCTAACAGAATGAGAATGTTTCCTTTGAAGATGTCTTCAAGTCTTAAGGTAAGATAAACCCCAAGATACTGAAATTTCCCTCTTTAACACTTGAAAGGGAATTTGGTTTCTGATGGGGAAATTTACTATTTCCTTATAGTTATTGACTCACAATATCTAATAATGAATTCTAAGCCTGGTTACCTTAGATGACTTCACACTATAGGAATGTGCTATCTTCCTTAGAAGGTAATGTTGCTTATGATTGGCCAAATACTAGCCACTAGTCCTGAATATACTACAGCTAAAACTTGTAATAGTGAGCCTCGTCTCCAGAGCTGCATTATGCACTCCTCTGGTTTGATCATCTGTGCCACATCGCAAAGGCGGGGGACTCCGTGACGAAAATGGCATCTATAGCCATTTTCTTCTTCAATTCTTGTTTTTTTTAACAAAAACAGTGGTGCTTTATTGTTGTAATAGATAATCAGTTACAGAATACCATTCAACAGAGTACAATACATTACATGCGTAGATTACATTTTTGAGGATAGGGAAATTAATATGCAAAACCCGCAAACAATACGTAAGGTTAATAGTACCATTCTCAACAAGTACCGTCCACCCTCCACCCTCCAAAGCCCTTCCCTATTGGGGCAAATAAACGTAGTGGACTGAATGTTTCTCTACGAGGCCATCCACGGAGCCCAAACTTTTTCGAATTCCCACGGACAGCCACGGTTTATATATGTCATTTTATACATGGGGATCACTGCCTCAATCTGTGCCTCCCAGGCTGAAAAGGATGGAGGGGAAGAATTTATCCATTTCATGAGTATTTCTTTTTTGGCATAGAAAAGAAGGAAGGAAATCAGTAATTTAAGATGATATGGCCTTTGCTCATCATCATGTATCCCCAGCAACGCCATGGCCGGCAAGAGCGGAATAGAGGTCTGCAATCTGGAGTTGATTTCACCTATAATCTTAGTCCAAAACAGTGCAACAACTGGGCACTCCCAGAACATATGTATAAATGTGCCTATATGGACTTTGCATTTAGGACACATGGGGTCTCTCTCAGGAAATATGCGATGGAGTCTCTGCGGGGTATAGTAGACCCTGTGTATAAATTTAACTTGAATCAGTTTGTCCTTGGATGCTATCACTAATTTCGGGCCATACTCTAGACAGTCCTCCCATCCCTCCCTATCCAGCGACGGGATATCAGCCCGCCATCTTTCCCATAATTCATTAATCTTAGGGGAATCTCTTCCCAGCAACGCATTATATAGAGAGGATAGGGGTTTAGACAAGTCTCCAGGAGATAGGAGATCTTCGATGGGGTCCGTCTGTAACAGGGGAGTTTGCGGGAATTGAGCCCTGGCCGCATGTCTCAGCTGTAGGTACCGGAACCCCATCCAATGGGGCAGTCCAAATTTAGCTGTAAGCTCATGCAAGGAGAGCAGTTGACCCCCAGACATTACGTGTTCCAACAAGGTTACACCATATCTGGCCCACACCTGTGGGTCCGGTATCATACGGAAGTGTTTAAGTCGTGGGTTCCCCCATAGAGGATGAGCTGGAGACAATTGGCCAGGTCTCAAGTATCTGCGCCTAGCCGCCTCCCATACTCTCCAAGTTGCTCTAGTAGGTCCAGGGACCTCACAATATGCCTTGGGTCCTCTATAGGGAAAATTCCGAAGGTCCGTCAGGGAACCCAGAATATTCGCCTCGAGACAGGTTGCCACATTGGATCTAGAACCCTGGAACCACCAGTGTACCGTCACCAACATGGCTGCCCAAAAATATAACTGGAAATTTGGGAGGGCAAGTCCACCCAAGTCTGCAGGTAAACATAGCGTAGTACGTGCCAACCTAGGGTTTCTCCCCGACCAAATAAAGGATCCCACTATACGGTCAATTTCCCTAAAAAACGAGGCGAGGACCCAGACCGGGCAGTTCCTAAACAGATAGTTGAATTTGGGCAGGATCATCATCTTAAGGAGACTAATGCGACCCAGAAGATTCAGAGGAAGATTCTCCCAGGCGCCACATTTCGAACGTAAGGTGTTCAGGACAGGGGTCAGGTTTTTTACGATAAAATCAGAGAGATTCCTAGTGATCACAACTCCAAGATATTTAAATTCCCTAACCCTTTGTAGTGGGGAGGAGAGGGGTCCAGAGTTAACCTCATCATCTATAAAAAATAGGACTGATTTGGTCCAATTTATCTTAACTCCCAAGAGTCCACCAAAACTGTCAAAAATACGCAGGGCAGCTTGAAGAGAGGGTCCAGCATCATTAAGGTACAATAATGCGTCGTCGGCATAGAGGGAGAGGCGCTCTTCCATCATACCCACCCGCAGGCCCAGAACGTCCGGTGCACTCCTAATGGCAATTGCCAGAGGCTCCAGCGCCAGGGCGAACAGGCTGGGGGAGAGCGGGCATCCCTGCCTCGTACCACGAAACAGAGCAAATGAGTCTGAGACCCAATTGTTGGTGCGAACCCGTGCCCGGGGCGATCGGTACAACAAACGTACGCTGTGAATAAATTTGGGGCCGAATCCAAATCTACCCAAAGTTTCCCATAAGAATTTCCACTCACGAAAGGTGCGCATGCGCGGGACTCCCGGGAAGACGCTCTGAACGGGAGCTCCGTCACAGCCGAGCCTTCCGCGGTCCCCAGACGCCGGATTATTTAGCGGAACCGTCCCTGCTTAACACCCGCTGGTAGAGGAGGCTAGCGGGCACAAATCTACATGCCCAACCGATCACAGCGCCCAGCGGCTAGCAGGAAACTCTCCTTTGGCCTACCCGACCCCACTACATCCAAGATGGTGGCCGCGACCTCCTCACAGGCAGACACAGGAGACGGAGTCATCATGGCTGACATCCCAGAGGAAGATCAGCTTCCCAACATCACACCGGGATCCTCTGTGAGTAACATCTCCCCCAAGAATGCCTATCTTACAAGCAAAGACTCCGTTTTTAACAGGACCCTAACTGACATGCTCCATATCCCTTCACTGCATGCTTCCGCCCCATCCCCTGCTATACAACAGGCAGCACCGCTGAACTCTCCCCACCAGTCAGACATGGCACAACTTCTGAATTGCTTTTCAGACATGCTGGCCACAGGCCTGGCCCAAAACGCAGCACAAATCACCACGTCTATTAAGGCAGACCTACAGAGCTTGGGGGCCCGTATTGACCTGATTGAACAAGCAGTTGATCAAACGGTTGCGCGCACCAATCAGAATACAGACTGCATTCACTTGATGCAAGATCAACTTGAAACAGCTTTAGGGAAGATTGACGATTTGGAAAATCGTAATCGGAGAGGAAACTTCCGTATTCGAGGTATCCCTGAGTCTGTAACTAATATTCATGACACGGTGCAGCTTTTCATGAAAGAACTGATCCCAGATATCTCTGACCGCAAACTGGAGATTGACAGGGCTCACAGAGCGCTGCAACCACCCAGACAGGACGGGCTCCCGAGGGATATAGTGGTTAAGCCCCACTATTACGAGACCAAAGAGGAGGTCATGAAAAGATCTCGGAATCTAGACGCCTTATCCTTCCAAGGAAACAAGATTCAAGTCTTCGCAGACATCTCCAAAACTACAATCCTAAAGAGAAGAGCTTTAAAACCTCTGCTTGAAATCCTCTCTCAGAAATCAATTAAATATCGCTGGACTTTCCCTTTCCGTCTTCAGTTCCAACATAAGGAAAGATCGTATGGATTCTCCTCATTCCAAGAAGGCGAACACTTACTCCTGCGACTTGGATTCATCTCTCAAGAAGCTTCCCCCCAGGATCCTCCGTCCAAGTCAAGTTCTTCTAAGAGACCCCCTCCAGGCAGCCCCATCACCCCCCTCTGGAACAAACAGCAAACGAAGCGTCACCGCGATTCCTTTCCTCCAAGATGAATTCATCTCTTCTCAGCTTTATAAGGACTTTGTGACTCCCTTTTCTCCCTAAGGTTGTACCCTCTGAATGAGGGGCTATGGTGTACATTGCATACACCCCTTCAGACCCCACTTATCCATCAGTGAGGGTGGCCGCACTTACCTGATCTTCCCCCACTCTCTTCACTGCAATGAAGATGGACGAAGATGACTCCGGGTTGTTTCCCTTCACCTCCCCCCCCTTTTTTTTTTCTTCTTTTTTTTTTTTTTTTTAACAACTATCCTCGGTTTTCATAATGGACCGCACTTGAGGTTATTTTGACTTACGGGGGAACCAGGGCATAAGTTTGTACCTCACTTCACTTCTCCCCCTCCCTCCCACTTCCCTGTTCCTACCCTCCACCCCCCCTCCCGGTTATTAATGGACCTTCCCCTATGGAGGGTTTTGTTTTGTCATTTTTATTTAAAACAGTGATTTGCCCTTGTACCTCTTAGAGTTTGGGCTCAACTCCTCATTTTTGATCCGTGTCTTTTATATGGGTATATTATTCAAATTTCTTGTGCTCACACTTACTAGGTTCCATTGTTCCCCATTAGATGGGGCCCCGGCGGCTCGGCTGGGCTAGCATCGCCACTTCCTCTGTTGTGATCAGGGGAGATCCTCCCACTGATTACACCAGACTAACAACCTCGGCTGAGGTTGTTCTTGTTTTTCTGAGACCCTTTTGTTTTTGGGTCTCAGACTCGAACTGAACTTTTCAGTCCAGTTCCTGGATTTTCTGGGCTTTTACGCCTAGTCTTTTTTGAAGTTACTAGAATGTATTATTTAATGATTCTTCCTCTCTTCTTTCATTCTCTTATCTCTCCCTTCTTCCCTCTCTTCTCCTCCTTCCCCTTTTTTATATTTCAGGAAGGTGCACAGGAGACCGACCTTACCCAGAGCCCTCCGCTGCGACAGCAAGATCTCTCTCCCAGACTCCATGCTGCATCATCAAGGAACCGGGTAGGAACACACATAACGCACCAGAGTTACTCCCTTAGTGAAAATGACTGACCCACCTACCTTACAGAGGACACTTAAAGTTGCCTCCCATAACACCCAAGGGCTCAACTCACCCGTCAAGAGATGCAAAGCTTTCCAAAGCTATCACTCAAGAGGAGTAGATGTAGTGCTCCTCCAAGAAACACATTTCCCCTCAAACTACTCGCCTTCTTTTTTACACAACAAATACCCCACTTTTTTTCTCGCAAACGCTAGCGAGAAAAAGAGAGGAGTAGCCATCCTAATCTCCAAACAAACCCCTTTCTCTCACACTTTAACTGTGCGAGATGATGATGGAAGATACATTCTAATCAAAGGACTGATTGAAGGTAATCTATACACTTTCATTTCCTATTATGCCCCCAACAAAGGCCAAGCTAAATTCTTCTCCTCCTTACTGGCAACTCTCTCACCCCATTTTGAGGGTAGGGTGATTATGGGAGGGGACTCCAATATTACCTTTGATCAGATCTTAGATAAAGCAGCTCAGGGGATCCCTCGCCTTAAACGACCTCCCAAACAAAGCCTCCAGATTGCCAAACTTATTCACTCGGTGGGACTCATTGATTCATGGAGGGAATTAAACCCCGCAACAAGGGACTACACACACTACTCAGCACCCCACAAGACATATGCTAGAATCGACCACATTTTCTTATTGAACTCTGACATACAAATTGCTAATCACGCCTCCATCCACGATGTTCCGTGGTCTGACCACTCCCTAGTAATCTTAGGAATATCCAATTCGTTATCCCCATCTGGCCCACGCACTTGACGCCTAAATGAGAAAATCCTAGCTAATCCCGTCCACTGTACTATACTAGAAAAGGATATTAAAGAGTATTTTCTATTGAATGACACGGCAGACATCTCCCCTAGCACGCTCTGGAATGCTCACAAAGCAGTAATCAGAGGGAAATTGATCCAATTTGCAGCCAAATTAAAGAGAGAACGGCAAATTGATATCAAGAAACTAGAGAAAGAATACAAAAATCTCAGCAAGTCCCATAAACTGAACCCCAATCCTACATCTCTATCTAAGCTAGATTCTATTAGGCTATCCCTTAATTCAGCTTTGACTTCCAACGCAGAAAAGCACCTCCATTGGCTCAGCGGCAGTTTCTATCTACGAGCGAACAAATTTGGCCCCCAGCTAGCGGCCAAACTTACCCCGAAACACAGGTCTTTTGCCCTACCTAAAATAAAAACCCAATCCGGATCGCAAACCCAAAACCCAAGTAAAATTCTTAAATCATTCCAATCCTTTTATGCCAACCTGTATTCCGACGATTGCCCAATTTCTCAACAAAAGTTGGATGCTTTTCTAGACAAAATCCCATTGCCTAAAATTTCTGAATCTCACCGCTCCATACTGGAATCCCCATTTCAAGAATCTGAGATCCGAGCAGTCATAAAAGGGCTCAGAAAGGACTCAGCCCCAGGCCCAGACGGTTTCTCAAACCACTATTACAAAACTTTTATAGATTCCCTCTCTCCGTACCTGGCCCGCCTTTTCAACTCCTTAGCTAAAGCATCTCCGTTAGACCCAAATGCCAGTTTGGCTTTTGTTTCAGTTATACCTAAGCCAGGTAAAGATCCCAGCGATGTCAGTAACTATAGACCTATTTCGTTAATTAATAACGACCTAAAACTTATGACAAAAATATTATCCAATAGACTCGCCTCTTTTATAGATACCTACATACATAAGGACCAAGTAGGGTTCATACCAGGGAGACAGGGGCCGGACCAGATACGGAGAGCGATAAATGCAGTCTCCCTAATGAGATCGGGGTGGGATGGGGGATCTCCCCAGGGGGGCCTCCTCCTCTCCATAGATCTCCAAAAAGCGTTTGATACGGTGGCTTGGCCCTATCTCTTCACAATTTTAGGTAAATGGGGTTTCGGCCCTAACTTTATCAATATATTAAGAGCCCTCTATCATCAACCTAAGGCACAGGTGAGACTACTAGGACACCTATCAGATAAATTTTCCATACAGAAAGGAACAAGGCAGGGATGCCCTCTCTCTCCCCTTCTCTTCGCGATGGCTATAGAATCCTTGGCCATCGCGATTAGACAACACCCAGACATCCATGGAGTTCGCTGTGGGCAAAATTACCACAAATGCGCTCTATTCGCGGATGATGTCCTCCTGTTCGTCACGTCTCCCATGACCTCCATCCCCAACATATTGCAACTTCTACAAAACTTTGAATTAGCTTCCGGACTTAAGGTTAATGTATCCAAATCAGTCGCTCTCAATGTTTCCACCCCTCCAGACATAGTAAATATCCTAAAGAGTAAATTTCCATTCTCATGGAATTCCACATCTATCCCTTATCTTGGCATTAACCTTACATCTGGCATAGATACTCTCTATAAATATAATTTTCCCCCCATGATCAAAAAGCTCACGGATGACCTGACCCAATGGTCGCTATATAAGCTCTCGTGGTTGGGTAAAGTGAACGCAGTTAAAATGACACTCCTACCTAGGCTACTTTATCTCTTTCGTTCCTTACCCATTCCAGTCCCCAAACTGCACATTCAACGCCTACAATCTGCCATAATCCGTTTTATTTGGGATAAAAAAGGCCACAGGTTTTCTAAAGAGGTGCTTTTTAGGCCCAGAAAAAAGGGAGGACTAGGGGTCCCTAATCTGTGGTGGTATTATCAGGCAGCACAATTGAGCCAATTCTCAACTATATATATGAAAGGACCCAAACCAGACTGGGTGAGCATGGAGCGTGAGGCGGTTCCCGGTTACACCTTAGACTTTCTGCTTTGGAATATCCCAAAAAAACGCCCCCCTATTTTGGCACCAACATTATCTCACTCAGTGATGCCCTTCATAAGTTCAAACCCCTCATCTCCACATGGCACCCCCTGGCACATATCTTCAGAAATCATAATTTTCCCCCTGGCCTGGAGATTCGGGCCTTTAAATGGTGGCTGGACAAGGGCCTTTATAGAATTGGTCAATTCTTCAACTCCAATGGTCCCCTCACTCTAGCATACTGTACCTCCAAACTCGAAATGCCCCCAACCGAAAAATTTAGATTCCTTCAACTCTTTCATTTTTTAAATCGGGTATGGAAGGACAATGAAAACCATCTCTTTGTAACGCCTTATGAACAATGGTGTGCTTCAGCCTCGGACACTAAAGGGGGTATCTCTCTCATCTACTCATCCCTGGCGGAACCCACGGAAAAAGCAGCATACATGACAAGCTGGGAGCGAGATCTTGACTTCAGCTGGGACCTGGATAAGTGGCATATTAATTTTGCCCGCTCCTTTAAAGGTATGGTTAATACTACAATTAGCGAAGCAGGACTGAAAGTCCTCACACGCTGGTATCTGGTACCGTCACGTCTTACCAAAATCTATCCGCTAACGTCACCTCTTTGCTTTAGAGGATGCGGTCATGTGGGGTCTCTTTTACACATACTATGGGAATGCCCTAAAATCAGAATGTATTGGAACAAGATCTTCTCCCTTATCCGCAGAACATGCGGTTGTACTCTGCAACAAGATCCAACTGTTGCATTGCTAAATGGTCCCATACCAAAAATTTCTAAACATACACAGAAGCTGATCCAGTTTATTCTAGTGGGGGCCAAAATGACCATCACCAGGGCCTGGAAATCACCGAAAGTGTCCATTCGGTTAGCCAAGCAAAAAATCACGTGGATCATGCTGCAAGAAAAAATTTCCAACATTATCCTAGATACCACTGATAAATTTAACACTATTTGGGAACCCTGGGCAAATCTAGTAGGGCATCCTTTGTATGTGTGATAGATAGTACACTGGAGTGGTCCTTAGCTGAGGGGCTATCGGTCCCCCCCTCTTTGAGGTCTCCTGTGCACTTCCCTCCCATAACTCCTGAAGATCAACTAACCCTTTCACCCTCTCTATCCCCTCTGCCCCTCCTGTTTTCTTCCTTTCCTCCTTTCACTCTCCTGTTCTCTATACACATCTATATTGGTCCCTCAAGCTCTCAGTACTTTTAATTACCTGGGCTATATGCCTCAGGGCAGATCATCGAAGGTAACACCCTTCTAACCTTCGAACATAACATGTTATGGACTGGATCATCAAACCAAAATTTGACCCATCATGAGAGATAGACAGACCAATTGGTTCCCTTCCTTTAATTTTTTTTTTTTTATTGTTTTTCCCAGTAACGAATGTATAAATGCGTTATTGACATGATCTTCCATGGTTACAATGATACAAGCCCCTTTTGGTTGTCTCCCTTTTATCATTTTCCAGTTTCTGTAGGCGTGTATCTGTACTCTAGACAGTTATTCACTTGTTTGGGGAGAGATGGGCTGGGGGAGACCCGGCTCGTCGGAGCAGTTAGTTCCCAGAAGGGGCTCCGACGCCGGGACTCCCAGTGCCCATAACTAGATATCCAGTTGTGTTACAAGCCTATATCTGCCTACAATTTATTGTTGTCATCTTTTACGAATGATGTATTATTTTTATATTTTGTACTCGATGAGCGATGTGCTCCTTTTTCATTTTGACGATGGATGTATTCTATTATCTTCTTAATAAACTTCACTCTTTAAAACTTAAAAAAAAAAAAAAAAAAAAAAAGAATTTCCACTCAACAGAGTCGAAAGCCTTTTCGGCATCTAAAGAGGCAACAACCCTGGACCCTGTGTTGTCATGCGAAGTTGCTAAGTTAAGGAATAGGCGCCTAATATTAATATCTGTGCCCTTGCCTGGCATAAATCCCGTCTGGTCTATACCCACTAGGTCTTCTATTACATGGGATAGTCGGGTGGCCAAGACCTTAGCAAAAATCTTGGCATCAACATTAAGCAACGAGATGGGCCTATACGATGCGCAGTCAAGAGGGTCCTTTCCTGGTTTAGGAACCAGTACAATAACCGCCTCATTCATTGAGTCAGGTAGGGCTGGCAGATTTGCAAATTTAGAAAGCAGTGAAGTCAACTTAGGGGCCAGTAGTTCAGAAAAATTGGAGTAAAATTCAGATGGTAACCCATCTGCACCCGGGGCCTTCCCTCCCTTGAGATGTCCTATGGCAACCTGTATCTCTTCAAGTGTGATGTCAGCCTCCAGCCCCTCCCTTGCTTCCTCAGACAACACAGGGATAGACAGGGAGTCAAAAAAGGAGGACATGGATGAATCCGATGCAACATCTCTAGAGGAGTAAACCTCCTGAAAGTATTCTCGGAAACGGTCGTTAATATTAGCAGGGGCAGTAAGGATCTGGTCAGTATTGTCTCTAATGGAACCTATGGGGGTTGAGGGTATGTTTCCCTTAGCCAGCCACGCAAGAAGCTTCCCATTTTTACCACCATGCTCGAACACGCGTTGAGCGGAGTATAACAAGGCCTTGTCTGTCTGGGCCATCCTAGTGGTGGATAGGTCACGCAGTGCCTTTTTCCATGCCCTATACCGGTCCTCCCCAGGAGCAGAAACGTATTCAGCCTCCAACCTGCCCGCCAGCGCCTCCAGCTCACTCAGGGAGCGAGTAGATTCACGTTTGAGCCGAGTGATTTCTTCAATTCTTGTTACATTCTCTAATGTTATTAAATTTGCACATCTGGACTAAAAACCCAAAAACGTAAATTATCCCGTATCCATAAGAAAAAACAGTTTCTAATGTTTGCATTTTAGTGTGGGGAATGTTGATATTCAGGGCTTCTGATTTAGTTAACTCTATAACTAGAGCATTTTGAATAAACCTCAAGCTCTTGAAGAAGATTAGGAATGATTGTCCCTGGTCTAAAAAAAAAAAAAAAAACAAGTCATCTACATATGCGGTAACCTTATGTTGTATGTGTTCCTCTCACCTCTATTATACATTATATCTAGATTTGCTCTGATATATCTCAAAGAGCTCAAGTGTCAGTATAAAAATGAGCTATGAGAGCAGGCAGCCCTGTCTAGTACTCTTTGATAGAATAAAATCTGCTGAAATTATCTTGTTGACCTTAACTGCTGCAACTGGGTGTGCATATAACACATTTATCCATTGGAGCATATTCTTTCCTAATCCAATGTGAATAAGTGTTTTTTTTTTCAGAAAGTTCCAACTTACTCTATCAGAGGCCTTCTCCACATCTGCCGAGAAGAGCAGCAGCATGACACACATAATATGGGCAAGATGAATAATATTCAGTGCCCTACAGGTATTGTCCCTGGCATCTCTGTCAGGCAAGGACCCAACTCGATCATGTTGTATCATGCTAAATAAATGAGGAAGAAGATGTGTAACTAAAATTTTGGTGAAGAGGTTTAAATCTGTATTTAAAATGAGATTGGCCTGTAGCTGGTCAAATGGATGGGTCCTTGTCCTCTTTGGCTATAACAGTTATATGTGCACGTACTGTATCTGTAGGTCAAGGGTAAGCTTGCAGTATGGAGTTGTAATCCTTTAAGAGCCATGGTTACAGTCTCTGCTGGAAAGTTTTATAGTAAAATGTGTGAGAGCATATGGCCCAGGGGCTTTTCCTGTTAGCATGTGTTTGATAACCCCCTCAAGTTCCATAGCCATTACATTCTGTAGCCAATACCGAGTCTTCCATAGAATCCCAAGCCTCAAGAGATAGTTTTGCTAGTCCTGCCTCTATAAGGTACTGATAAAAATGAAAATGAAAATAAAAATAAAAAAGCAGCACTAAACCATCAGCTTAAATTAAAATACAAAGATGCAGTGTGCAAAGGACATATAACCATGATCTCTCCAGAAATTATGCAAATTCGTATAATCACACACGAATTAAACAGATAAATCCAAAGTGCAATGTGCAAAAACAAGCAATAAAAATATATTTTCTAGGAATTCAGCAAATTCATATAATTACACATAAATTATGCAAATCCATATAATTTTCATAAAAAGACAAAAACGTGAAGGTGAGTGGTACCCTGGTATGAAAAAGTCCTTCCAATATGTGAAAACAACTTAGAAAGTCCATTAATGAACGGACCTGGTCATAAACAGGACAGAACATGATGAAAGAGTGATCAGATTAGAAACAAAGAAGTCATTATCGAGTAGACATCTCTTGCCTCTGACGCCAGTTTTCTTTGGGTTATCACATGCACCTATGACCATTATTATTTTTGGTCCACATCATCTGGTAAGAGGTGTATGCTAATTGGTGATACACCCGACTCGCCTTACTTAAGATAAAAACAATTCCATAGCTCAACTCACCAACCAGTCTGCTGACCAACCAAATTAGCCCGTCTAACCGTCTGTTAAAAGCAGGGTTTAGTTAGCACACATTTGCAAACGCATGTGAAAGCTGCAAGGCCTCATCACGGCACCCTGTGTTGCTTGCAGTCCTAACACTACAAAATTTATAAGTGTCTCCACAGTGGAAGCACATGCATGGAATGGATAGGTGTGGGACAGGTGAGCCTGGAGGCTGCCCTAGCCCCCTTAAAGGAACAGGAGCACACTGGACACCCAGCAAGAGCACAATGGCAGCGAAGGTGTCCAGTGTGTCCCCGACCCACATATACAAACAGTAACAAAAAACTGGCCACCGCCCACACCCATAACTGGCCTTCACAGTAAGGAGCACATGGAGGGCATATACATGTAAGACAAAAACAATTCCATAGCTCAACTCATCAACCAGTCTGCTGACCAACCAAATTAGCCTGTCTAACCGTCTGTTAAAGCAGAGATTTAGTTAGCACTAGGGATGAGCCGAACACCCCCCAGTTCGGTTCGCACCAGAACCCGCGAACGGACCGAAAGTTCGCACGAACGTTAGAACCCCATTGACGTCTATGGGACTCGAACGTTCGAAATCAAAAGTGCTCATTTTAAAGGCTAATTTGCATGGTATTGTCCTAAAAAGGGTTTGGGGACCCGGGTCCTACCCCAGGGGACATGTATCAATGCAAAAAAAACTTTTAAAAACGGCCGTTTTTTTCGGGAGCAGTGATTTTAATGATGCTTAAAGTAAAAAAAAAAAAGTGAAATATTCCTTTAAATATCGTACCTGGGGGGTGTCTATAGTATGCCTGTAAAGTGACGCGTGTTTCCCATGTTTAGAACAGTCCCTGCACCAAATGTCATTTTTAAAGGAAAAAATCTCATTTAAAACTGCTTGCGGGTTTAATGTCATGTCGGGTCCTGGCAATATGGATGAAAATCAGTGAGACAAACGGCATGGGTACCCCCCAGTCCATTACCAGGCCCTTTGGGTCTTGTATGGATATTAAGGGGAACCCCGCACCCAAATTAAAATAAGGAAAGGTCCCTATATACTCTGAACAGCAGTATACAGGCGGTGCAAACAAGACAGGGACTGTAGGTTTGTTGTTAAGTAGAATCTCTTTGTAATTTTGAACATTTTTAATGTGTTTAGCTCCAGCCAAAAAATCTTTTCTAAGCTTTTTGGAAAACATAGGGAAGGGTTATCACCCCTGTGACATTTGTTTTGCGTCTTTCCTCCTCTTCAGAAGATTTCACCTCACTTTTTTGTCCCAATGAAAAATGTTTTTTGAAAATTTGGGTTTTTTTGTGGAACAAGGATTGGAAAGCATCAGTGGAAAGGAGAAATTGTTTTCCCATATTAACTCTTACATGAGAGAATTTCCCTTCCTATGGGTAGATTTCATCTCACTTCCTGTTGTCTCCTTCCGTTTGCAAGTAGGAGTCGTTTGTAAGTTAGATGTTTGAAAGTAGGGTCCTGCCCTATATACTCAGCAGAAATTTGGGCCTTAGGTGTTGCTGTGGCCAAAACACTGTAAGCCCTCACAGGGCCCTGCTGTGAAATATTAGATCAAGAATTGTAATTACATGCCCCTGTTGAACAGGAGCTGAAAAATTAGGCCTTAGGCACTGGTGCTGGTGCCACAACACTGCAACCCCTCACAGACACTCTAGTTGGAACGCAGGAACGAGCACTGCTGCAAAGTATTGCATCAAAAATTGTAATTACACGCCCCTGTTAGACAGGGGCAGAAAAATTGGGCCTTAGGCACTGGTGCTGGTGCCACAACACTGCAACCCCTCACAGACACTCTAGTTGGAACGCAGGAACGAGCACTGCTGCAAAGTATTGCATCAAAAATTGTAATTACACGCCCCTGTTAGACAGGGGCAGAAAAATTGGGCCTTAGGCACTGGTGCTGGTGCCACAACACTGCAACCCCTCACAGACACTCTAGTTGGAACGCAGGAACGAGCACTGCTGCAAAGTATTGCATCAAAAATTGTAATTACACGCCCCTGTTAGACAGGGGCAGAAAAATTGGGCCTTAGGCACTGGTGCTGGTGCCACAACACTGCAACCCCTCACAGACACTCTAGTTGGAATGCAGGAACGAGCACTGCTGCAAAGTATTGCATCAAAAATTGTAATTACACGCCCCTGTTAGACAGGGGCAGAAAAATTGGGCCTTAGGCACTGGTGCTGGTGCCACAACACTGCAACCCCTCACAGACACTCTAGTTGGAACGCAGGAACGAGCACTGCTGCAAAGTATTGCATCAAAAATTGTAATTACACGCCCCTGTTAGACAGGGGCAGAAAAATTGGGCCTTAGGCACTGGTGCTGGTGCCACAACACTGCAACCCCTCACAGACACTCTAGTTGGAACGCAGGAACGAGCACTGCTGCAAAGTATTGCATCAAAAATTGTAATTACACGCCCCTGTTAGACAGGGGCAGAAAAATTGGGCCTTAGGCACTGGTGCTGGTGCCACAACACTGCAACCCCTCACAGACACTCTAGTTGGAATGCAGGAACGAGCCGTGCTGCAAAGTATTACATCAAAAATTGTAATTACACGCCCCTGTTATACAGGGGCTGAAAAATTGTGCCTTAGGCACTGGTGGTGGCGCCCAGAACCAAAAATGTTCTTACAAGCTATCAGCGTGATGATTGAGGAGGAAGAGGATAATTACTCAGGGATAATCACTCAGCATCAGCATAGGCAGTCTTTGAAGGGATCTGAAAAAAATTATTCAGTTACATCAGCATCAGGTGCTTGGTAGCTGGTGGTGATCCAAGACTGATTCATTTTTATGAAGGTCAGCCGATCGACCGAGTCAGTGGACAGACGCACCCTGTGATCGGTTACCACGCCTCCAGCAGCACTGAATGTACGTTCCGAAAGAACGCTGGATGCAGGACAGGCCAGTAGCTCAATTGCATACTGTGCAAGCTCTGGCCAGTGATCCATCCTCAAGACCCAGTAACCCAGAGGATTTTCGGTGGGAAAGGTGTCCAAGTCTGATCTTGCCCCTAGGTATTCCTGCACCATGTAAAACAGACGCTGGCGATGGTTGCTGGAACCGATCATACCTTGGGGCTGCGGACCAAAAAATTGTCTGAACGCATCGGTCAGACGGCCACCTTCTCCACCGCTCCTTCTTTGACTGACCGAAGCCTCAGCAACACGTTGTCCAGAAACAGGAGTTTGTAACCTCCCAGTCTCTGGGAACGCGTTGCACAGACCTTTCTGCAAGGCCTCCCGAAGATGTTTCATCCTCTGCTCCCTCTGCGATGGCAAGATAAGGTCCGCAACCTTACCCTTGTAACGTGGATCAAGGAGGGTTGCCAGCCAGTATTGGTCCTTCTCCTTGATACCACGAATACGAGGATCCTTACGCAGGCTTTGCAGGATCAGGGAGGCCATGCAGCGTAGGTTTGCTGAGGCATTCGGTCCGGAGTCCTCTGGGTCACTAAGGACAACAACGTCCGCAGCCACCTCCTCCCAGCCACGTACAAGTCCATGTGTTCCTTGGGACTGATCCCTTAAAGACTGCTGATGCTGAGTGCCAGGCTCCACCTCCATACTGACACAATCTTCCTCCTCCTCCTCCTCCTCGTCCTCTTCCTGTGTGATCGGCGGGCACGCAGGAACACTGTCTGGATAAAGGGGGCCTTGAGAGCTAAGGAAGTCCTCCTCTTCCTGCCTCTGTTCTGCCTCAAGTGCCCTGTCCATTATTCCACGCAGCGTGTGCTCCAACAGGTGGACAAGGGGGACAGTGTCACTGATGCATGCACTGTCAGTGCTCACCATCCTCGTGGCCTCCTCGAATGGTGACAGGACAGTGCATGCATCCCTGATCATGGCCCACTGGCGTGGGGAAAAAAAACCAAGGTCCCCTGACCCTGTCCTGGTGCCATAGTCGCACAGGTACTCATTGATGGCCCTCTGCTGCGTGTGCAGCCGCTGCAGCATGGCCAACGTCGAGTTCCACCTGGTGGGCATGTCACAGATTAGGCGGTTCTTGGGCAGGTTAAACTCCTTTTGGAGGTCCGTCAGCCGAGCACTGGCATTATATGACCGGCGGAAATGCACACAGACTTTCCTGGCCTGCCTCAGGACATCCTGTAAGCCCGGGTACCTGCCCAAGAACCGCTGCACCACCAAGTTAAGGACGTGAGCCAAACAGGGCACATGGGTCAGTTGTCCCTGTCGGAGGGCAGAGAGGAGGTTGGTGCCATTGTCGCAAACCACCATTCCTGCCTTAAGTTGGCGTGGCGTCAACCACCTCTGAACCTGCCCCTGCAGAGCTGACAGAACCTCTGCCCCAGTGTGGCTCCTGTCCCCCAAGCACACCAGCTCAAGCACCGCATGGCATCTTTTGGCCTGCGTACTTGCGTAGCCCCTTGAACGCCTACGGAGCACCGCTGGTTCCGAGGAAGAGGCCATGGAGGAAGAAGAAGAGGAGGGGGTGGAGGAGAGAGGTGTGTCACAATCAGCATTTTGGAGGCGTGGTGGCGGAACAACCTCCAACACTACTGCACCTTGTCCTGCATCCTTCCCAGCTGCCAGCAGAGTCACCCAATGCGCCGTGAAACTTAAGTAACGTCCCTGTCCATGCCTGCTGGACCATGAGTCAGCGGTAATATGCACCTTACCGCTGACCGCCCTGTCCAGCGAGGCATGGACATTGCCTTCCACATGCCGGTAGAGAGCCGGAATCGCCTTCCGTGAGAAAAAGTGGCGTTTGGGTACCTGCCACTGAGGAACCGCACATTCCACAAACTCACGGAAGGGGGCAGAGTCTACCAACTGAAAAGGCAGCAGTTGAAGTGCTAGCAATTTTGCCAAGCTAGCATTCAACCGCTGGGCATGTGGATGGCTGGGAGCAAACTTCTTTCGGCGGTGCAGCAGCTGGGGCAGGGAAATTTGCCTGGTACAATCTGACGTCGGTGTACCAAAAGCAGATTGCCCACAAGTACTTGGCTGTAACACACCTAATTCTACACCTTCATTCCTCTCACTGCAGGTCTCAGAGAGGACTGAAGGTCTAGTGGGGTTGGAAATCTCAGCTGATGAGGAGCAAGGAGAGATCCTCTTTGTTCTTTGGTGTGGGTCTTTCAGATACGCTTGCCAACGAACTGCATGGCAGGTCAACATATGTCTGGTCAAGCATGTGGTACCCAAGCGGGAGATGTTTTGGCCACGCGAGATACGCTTGAGACATATGTTGCAAATAGCAGCGGTGCGATCTGATGCACTCGTCTCAAAAAAGGCCCACACCAAAGAACTTTTTGAATAACGCGCAGAGACTGCAGCGCCCTGCACATGTGGAGCTTTGGGGTGTGATGCAGTCAATGTGCTGCCCTTAGGCTGGCCCCTGGAGGGCATCCTGCCTCGTTGGTGATGTGCCGCCTCCTCCTCCTCCTCCTCCTCCTCTCTCCTATCAGGCACCCACGTTGAGTCAGTGACCTCATCATCCCCTCCCTCCTCATCACTGGAGCAAACCTGGCAGTATGCTGCAGCAGGGGGAGCATGACTGCCAGATTGCTGTCCTTCTTGGGCACCCCCTCTGTCCGTGCTCATGTTACTGCCTTCATCGAGCTCAGTATCATCATCAGAGCCTTCCAAACGCTGGGCATCCTCCTGGAGCATGTACCCAACACTGTGGTCAAACAGTTCGAGGGAATCCTCATGAGGACATGGTGGAGCTAGGGAAGGAGTCACTGATGACATTGAGCTGAGGGAAGAGGCCGCTGCTTTGCCAGACAAAGCACCCTGGGCATGGGTGAGAGAGGATGAGGAGGATGAGGACGGCTTGGTCATCCACTCGACCAAGTCTTCCGCATGTTGCGGCTCAACACGGCCAGCTGCCGAAAAAAAGGCCAAGCGTGTCCCATGGCCACGTGCTGATGAGGATGCACCGTCTCCACGACCAGCACTAGACACAGAGCCTGCTTGCCCTCTCTTATTGGCTTGTGACTGTCTGCCTCTCCTTCTTGGCCTTCCAGACATACTAATGGCCTGTAGCTGCACTAAGCTGGGATAGAACACCTGTAATTTTCTTCAGGTAGCTTTATATACTGTAACCAGACAAGCCTGCCTGTCAGTAGGAAGATAACAGGAACGGATCTAGCTGAACACTGTGAGCAGGACACACTGTACTAAATGTAAATAGTCTAGCTGCCTGACCGTGGTACTAATAGGATCAAAAAGAACACCTGTAATTTTCTTCAGGTAGCTTTATATACTGTAACCAGACAAGCCTGCCTGTCAGTAGGAAGATAACAGGAACGGATCTAGCTGAACACTGTGAGCAGGACGCACTGCACTGAATGTAAATAGCAGGAACGGATCTAGCTGAACACTGTGAGCAGGACGCACTGCACTGAATGTAAATAGCAGGAACGGATCTAGCTGAACACTGTGAGCAGGACGCACTGCACTGAATGTAAATAGCAGGAACGGATCTAGCTGAACACTGTGAGCAGGACGCACTGCACTGAATGTAAATAGCAGGAACGGATCTAGCTGAACACTGTGAGCAGGACGCACTGCACTGAATGTAAATAGCAGGAACGGATCTAGCTGAACACTGTGAGCAGGACGCACTGCACTGAATGTAAATAGCAGGAACGGATCTAGCTGAACACTGTGAGCAGGACGCACTGCACTGAATGTAAATAGCAGGAACGGATCTAGCTGAACACTGTGAGCAGGACGCACTGCACTGAATGTAAATAGCAGGAACGGATCTAGCTGAACACTGTGAGCAGGACGCACTGCACTGAATGTAAATAGCAGGAACGGATCTAGCTGAACACTGTGAGCAGGACGCACTGCACTGAATGTAAATAGCAGGAACGGATCTAGCTGAACACTGTGAGCAGGACGCACTGCACTGAATGTAAATAGCAGGAACGGATCTAGCTGAACACTGTGAGCAGGACGCACTGCACTGAATGTAAATAGCAGGAACGGATCTAGCTGAACACTGTGAGCAGGACGCACTGCACTGAATGTCAATAGCAGGAACGGATCTAGCTGAACACTGTGAGCAGGACGCACTGCACTGAATGTAAATAGCAGGAACGGATCTAGCTGAACACTGTGAGCAGGACGCACTGCACTGAATGTAAATAGCAGGAACGGATCTAGCTGAACACTGTGAGCAGGACGCACTGCACTGAATGTAAATAGCAGGAACGGATCTAGCTGAACACTGTGAGCAGGACGCACTGCACTGAATGTAAATAGCAGGAACGGATCTAGCTGAACACTGTGAGCAGGACGCACTGCACTGAATGTAAATAGCAGGAACGGATCTAGCTGAACACTGTGAGCAGGACGCACTGCACTGAATGTAAATAGCAGGAACGGATCTAGCTGAACACTGTGAGCAGGACACACTGCACTAAATAGTCTAGATAGAAGATAACAGGAACGGATCTAGCTAAACTGAATACAGTGTATATATATATATGCAACACCTGGGATGCATATATATACACAATACACTGTAAGTGCAGCTAACTGACTGACTGTTCTGCCTAATCTATCTAACTCAAATCAAATGACACTGTCTCTCTCTCTCTCTATCTCTCAGCACACCGGAACACACACTACACAGGGCCGCCGTGCAGGCGGCCTTATATAGTGTGGGGTGTGTACTAAATCCCCTGAGCCATAATTGGCCAAAGCCACCCTGGCTTTGGCCAATTACAGCTCTCTCTACTGACGGCGCTGTGATTGGCCAAGCATGCGGGTCATAGTGCATGCTTGGCCAATCATCAGCCAGCAATGCACTGCGATGCCGCAGTGAATTATGGGCCGTGACGCGCCACACGAATTTGGCGCGAACGGCCCATATCGTTCGCAATTCGACGGACGGTCGAACAGCCGATGTTCGAGTCGAACATGGGTTCGACTCGAACACGAAGCTCATCCCTAGTTAGCACACATTTGCAAATGCATGTGAAAGCTGCAAGGCCTCGTCACAGCACCCTTTGTTGCTTGCAGTCCTAACACTTCAAAATTTATAAGTGTCTCCACAGTGGAAGCACATGCATGGAATGGATAGGTGTGGGACAGGTGAGCCTGGAGGCTGCCCTAGCCCCCTTAAAGGAACAGGAGCACACTGGACACTCAGCAAGAGCACAATGGCAGCGAAGGTGTCCAGTGTGTCCCCGACCCACATATACAAACAGTAACAAAAAACTGGCCACCGCCCTCACCCACCTTACTTAAGATTAGGAACATTGATCAAGTAAGTCTGTAGTCTTTATGCTGAAGGTTTAAAAAAAAAAATGCTAATTGGTGATGGAATACATTAATCAATATCGGTTGCACCTTTGCATCTTTTGGACTTTCTTAGTTGTTTTCACATATTGGAAGCACTTTTTCATACAAGTGTACCACACACCTTCACATGTTTTCATTTTTATTATGAAAATGTTATGGATTTGCATAATTTTTGTGTAATTATATGAATTTGCGGATTTTCTAGAAATTATATTTTTATTGCATGTTTTTGCACATTGCATGTTGCACTTTGGATTTATTTGTTTAATTTAATTTGTTCACAGCTGGTATGACAGTTCATTAAGTGGCTGCTTGTTTTACATATTACATATAAAAAATGTGTTGCGCTGTCATGTGGACACGACTAAATATTAGTTAAACATTAGATTGAATGAACACCAAAAGACACCAAAGTCCATATAGTGGTGAAATGTGCAAAAATCCTTCAAATTAAGTGCTACACCCTGGACTCGGACAAATGAGGCAAAAATATCTTCTTACCAGGTCCAAAGACCTTTCAAGGTCTATATTAGCATCTGTGAGCTTTATTACCCCTCACATTAGGTACAGATTATCTCAGCTCATCCAACCTTCTCATGGTAAACCGTTGGTGAAACAAGCCAGGGATAGAGCTCTCAGGGTATCCACAACAGCCGATCAATCCATCAATCAAATGCCCTAATTCCTCACAGAAGATGTCTATTCAGACGAAACGTACGTCAGGCAGGGCATGAAAAAGCGGTGATGTTGAGATGCTCGTGAGGGTGTAGGATGGATGTTACTTTTCCAATGCCTGTATTCACTGATCTGTTGTAAGTAGATTTTAATTAATTCCTTGGTTTTAATCTGAACGCTGCGTAATGAGTTTTCCGTTTCCCATTTGATTGATGGTAATAAAGCTCATAGATGCGAATATGCGAATATAGACCTTGAAAGGTCTTTGGATCTGGTAAGAAGATATTTTTGCCTCATTTGTCCGAGCACTGGGCGCTTAACTGAATTTAAAGAATTTTTGCACATTTCACCACCATATGGACTTTAGGGACTTTTGGTGTTCATTCAATCTAATGTTTAACTAATATTTAGTCATGTTCACATGACAGCGCATTTTTTATATATAATTTTAGATGTTGCTGTGTACAATATTGTGAGTGCTGCTGTCAATATAATTATTTTTGTTTATCACTAATTTTATTTATACACTAAGTGCATTATCTTCCATTTAAAATTTTTGTTTTACATATTACCTTGACCTAGCGTGAATTTTTTGACATTTGATAAGGTACTGATATAAATTATCCTCTCTTAAATTACAAAAAGAATGGCAGTGTACATCAGATAGATTGTATAAGGAGGTGTAGAATTCTTTAAAGCGGTTTACTATGTCATTCGACCTTGTACATTTAGAGCCTTGTGCAGTGACAATCTGAGGTATGTATGCCATTGTCGTTAAGAGAGTGTGCTAGTAGTCTGTTCGATCTGTTCCCAAACTTGTAAAACCAGCATCGGCAAATCAATATTTTTACTTTTACCTTATCTAAGAGTAGGGTATTCACCTGATCTCGCAATGAAGAAAGCTCTACTGTCTTTGTCACTGCTAGCAGGGATTTTATTTGGGATATTAAGTTTGAAAGTTTCTCTAACCTTTTTTTGCATCTGGCCCCAATCTTTATTGGTTTACCCCTGATAACACACTTCCCAAATATTCATGGGAGACACCTTCTGTGTTTCTATGTTATATAAGGCAACATAAAGATGCCTTTAATTTTGTGGGAATATGTCAGCGGAATAAGGGGCCTAAGGTGAATATAAAGGCATGGCATAAGGGATGTGCAGCCAATGGTTAGTGTGGGTGTTTTAAGGCATTCAGTATTGATAGGCTGTGCTGGTGATCAGCTACATAGCATACCGCTCAACTGGCAAGATAAGTCTTTTCTGCAATAAATTACAAAAATAGCAACATCCCCCAGATATTTCTTAGGCAAACATTTATATATATGATACAACAGGCAAATTATGGGAGGATGTGATATAGAGGGGTCATGCACCCATCGCCATCAGAGCACTCTATAAACCAAGGGGAATTCGGAATGTTGCTGCTTGCTTGCTAGTAGAGTACATCCTTGTACTTTTGCTTTTACATTTTTTTCTGATCAGCTGGGTCTGACATACATTAAGTGCATAACTGGTATTTGTCAGAGACCCAGCATTCTGATATTTAACATTAAATCCCTAAACCAAGCTCCTAGAGGCTCTCAAGTTGTACACTATTTGTACAGTTGCAAATATATTAGCTGGAGACTGAAAGACTGAAATTTGCAGTTCTACAAAAGTGAGAAGCAATAGTTACACAGCGGGGCTGAAAATCCCATCTTTCAGCCTATATGACTGCAAAGAAATGCGTTATTTACAATTTTACTAAAAAGAAGAGAGGCTTTTTTCAGTAGAGTTAAATGTCAAAAGTGCTGTACTATAAAACTGCAGTCTTTAATCTAATCCGTATGTCAAGTCTTGAGCTGCAGCCAGCTGTGTGGAAAGAAATGTAGGCAGCTGTAGAACAGGCACATTAACAGCTCCGCACATAGTGCTTAATGCTATCAGAATCCTGCCCCACAAAGACTGGTCCTCTTCTTAAACACTGCTGAGGTTCTTCCTGAACTCTTCACTTCAATAACACCCCTCTTCAGTTTCCATTATCTACAACCTGTAAGATTTAGGCCTCATGCACACTGGACATTTTTACAGCTGCTGTTTTTGGCTTCAGGCTTTTTTTTCTGCAGCCAGTAAACTCCCCAGCAAGTTATCCTATGTGCCCATGCATACATAAGCTTTTATCATCATTTTTTGGCAGGGACTTTTCTGGCTGGGAAAAAAAACCCAGAACTAGTGGATTTGAGGAGAAGTTTTTCTGGTGGAAAAAGCTAAAAAAAAAAAAAAAAACGATGAAAAACTTTGCTATTTGGTATTTATGAGCATTTTTGAGCCATAATCTTTTGTGAGGGTTTAGCTTTGGTAAAAAATGCTAAGGCTGAAAACACTGCAAAACGTGACAATTTTATAATGTTCAGTGTGCATGACGTGTTAAAGGTAAGTTTTCTTCCTAAAACATATACTGTATAAAGAAGTAACCTTTATTGTACCATACTCCCATTTTTTAGGAAAAACTTCAATTTTTTTTAAAATCAATTAAAAGCATTCCATATGTAAACAATTATTTAATTTAAAAAAAACACTATCATAATACCTTGGTCAGCTCACAATGTTGAGCTTTGTTGCATATAAACATACATACATATTCCTGTATAGATGTTGATAGTGCAGCTGAGTAAGTCTAATTCCCTACGCGTTTCATAGAATAAACATAACCTTCATCAGGAGTTTTGGAGCAATCTACAAATATTCAAACATTTGAGTATTAGATTAGTTTTAGATCAGCATTTCTTTATACAGTTATAACTAGGGTTGTCCCGATACCACTTTTTTAGGACCGAGTACAAGTACCGATACTTTTTTTCAAGTACTCGCCGATACCGATTACCGATACTTTTTTTAATGTCACGTGACAGTTTTTTTTTTTTTTTTGAGGGGGGGGGGTGGGGGTGGGGGGCGGGTGGGGTGGGGGTGGGGGTATAGTGAACGGTGTCTGTGTGTGTGTTTTTGTTTTGGTTTTTTTCATTTACATTTATTATTTTTTACAATTTTTTGTATACAATGTGTGTGTGTGTTTTTTTTTTTTTTAATCAGCCCTGTTGGGGGGCTTTGGTGAGATATCAGGGGTCTTAACAGACCTCTGATATCTCCCCCTTGAGACAGAGAAATAGACTGAGGATAGATTCCCCAGTCCCTTTCTCTGCAGCCTCAGCTGCACTGAGAATGAATGGAGAGAACACAGCAGCTCCTCTCCATTCATAAACTGACACATTGTAATCACAGGAGATTACAATGTTTCAGTTATGTGAATGGAAAGAGTCAGCTGACTCTCTCCATACACACAGCGGAGAGACAGCAGAACGGAGGGGACAGACGAAGAGAGAGGGGGACAACGGAAAGCCGGAACGGATGGGGACAGCGGAGGGGGACAGAGGAACGCATCGGGACAGCGGAGGGGGACAGAGGAACGCATGGGGACAGCGGAGGGGGACAGAGGAACGCATGGGGACAGCGGAGGGGGACAGAGGAACGGATGGGGACAGCGGAGGGGGACAGAGCAAAGAAGAAGGACAGCGGGAGGTGGACAGAGGAATGGAGGAGGACAGCGGAGGGGGACAGAGCAAAGAAGGAGGACAGCGGGGGGGGGGGACAGAGGAACGGAGGGGGACACAGCAATGGAGCAGGACAGCGGAGGGGGACAGAGGAACGGAGGAGGACTAAGGAGGAGGAGGTGACAGTCAGCGGTGATCGCGTGTGGGGGAATTACAAGCACCGATCACCGCTGTATGTCACTAAGCAGCTGAAAGCCGCGGGGGGAGAAGCTTGTAACTCCCCCACACGTCCATCACCGCTGACAGTCAAGGTATCGGCGGAAGCATCGGGAGCATTTGCCCGAGTACAAGTACTTGGGCAAATGCTTGGTATCGGTGCCGATACCGATACTAGTATCGGTATCGGGACAACCCTAGTTATAACAATACCTCACACACTAGTATACATGTATGTACAATGATCAGTCAGTAAACAGCTGCATCACAACATGGACCCTTAGGAGTCTCTCCAAACCTGGGGGTGCAGGTATAGCAGGAAGCCACATCACCCCATATAGTGTTGGACATTTGATTATTTATATATATATATATATATATATATATATATATATACAGTATGTGTGTGTGTGTGTGTACAGTTGTGCTCATAAGTTTACATACCCTGGCAGAATTAATTTATGATTTCTTGTCCATTTTTCAGAGAATATGAATGATAACACAAAAACTTTTCTTTCACTCATGGTTAGTGTTTGGCTGAAGCCATTTATTATCAATCAACTGTGTTTACTCTTTTAAAATCATAATGGTTACAGAAACTACCCAAATGACCCTGATCAAAAGTTTACATACCCCAGTTCTTAATACCGTGTATTGCCCCCTTAACATCAATGGCAGCTTGAAGTCCTTTGTGGTATTTGTGGATGAGGCTCTTTATCTTCTCAGATGGTAAAGCTGCCCATTCCTCTTGGCAAAAAGCCTCCAGTTCCTGTAAATTATTAGGCTGTCTTGCATGAACTGCAGCTTACAGAGCTTGGATTCATTGAATCAGTTTACCAAAAATGTGAATATTGCAGAATATACAGCCTCATGCTACATAACTAAGCTCCATTTCATGCTGCATAAACTAAATTATTAATGTATCTTAAATAGAAAACTATCTTTAGATAGATTTTTACTCCAAAAGCATTTTATGAAAATACATTTGATAAAAATCACAAAAGTCAGATATAAATTTAAAAAAAATCAGATATTTAAAAAAAAAAGTAATTGATTTTTATCCACCCTACAAAATATAGATTTTCCGGGTACTGCTAAGGCACAATTAACATTTCCAAAAGTTTTCTTTAATTGTTTAGTTTAGGTCCACTTTAAATTACACAAACATTATCCAGCGCTTCAAAGAGAAAATGGTGCCAATTCCATAGCTTGTGTCTATTGCCTAACCTGCTAATAACTTCCTTCTCCTCATGTAAGGTCTCAATTTTTCTTTACATTATAAGCATTTTGAAATCACATTGCAGGTAGCATGGATAATGTGGTATAACAAATATAGTGCAAGATAGCGAAATGTAAAAAAAAACAGCACGGAAACATAGTTTTGCTGGCGTAAATTTTGATCTGTTGTAAGATCTCCTTCATGTTTGTGATGTAAGTGACATATATGTATTTAACATAATGATATATGCATTTGGAATATCTTCAGATTATTGGACTAATGGATATTATAGGTAATGAAGTGTGTTACTGGTATGGAGGGTATTAATGGCAATATCACCGGGTGCACATAAAAGGAAAATTGAAACTAATGCAGTCACAACATCTAACGAATGGAAAGCTGCAATATATTACGTTTTTGTACTCTTTAAGTGAATACTGCACTGAGGATGCTCTGACGTTGTGGGCAGTCACAGACTTGCATTGGAGGGAGACAATTGTGTTAATCATGGTCCATCTTGCTGTTAAATTGACCAAAATAATATATGCTATACAGTCAGATGTTATAACTGGACTGAGAGCATCTTGATAACTCTGAAGTATTTGTCAAATTTTACAAACTAGGACTGTTCTCTGCTTAACATGCAGCATTTCTGCATGACAGCTATGTGTAGTCACAATAGTACAAAAAAACAAAAAAAAAAAAAAGAAGAAAAGGTACTGTTTCTATTTAACCAAACACCTGGAGTGTTCATTGAAATAGCTGCAAAGTACACACCAGGCAACACGCAAGAATAATGGCCAATATAGGAACGCAATCTATTCACACATTCTGTTACGCCCACGTTACCAAGCTTTTAACAACACTCACTAATCATTCTGTTTACAAAGCTCTTTTATTTTTTACAAAATTTTTCTAGCTGATTTTTTTTTCTCTAATGCTATTAGGCTTAAATTTCACAGTGCATAACAAGCTCATATATTATGGAAGAAAATACTTAAGGTTAAGGCTTTTCTAGGAGCATCCGTCAAATAGCTTGTGATTTAGAAAATAAAACAAGGAACATATTTATGTTTGTGTTCTTTGCTGCTAAGGATGCAAAAAGCTATCACTTGTTAACAGCTATTAGGTAGAAGACCCAGGACCGTCTTTACCCGCAGGTCAAAAGGGGCAGCTGCTCTGGGCCCTGTCTTTGATGTGGGTCCCAAAGCAGCTGCCACTTAAGCCCCGCGCTGTCCGCAGTTTTCCCAGAGTAGCGGGTGCAGCCGATCCCCCCTGCTCTCCCAAGCGATCCCCCCTGCTCTCCCCAGCTCCCTCTGTCAGGAGCTGGGGACCGGAGTGACAGGGAATGAAGCAGAGTGGCGCCCCCTCCATCCACAGAAGTGAGCTGTGGATGGAGGGGTACAGAGGTGGACAGAAGGATACAGAGGTGAATGTGGATGGGGTTACTGAGGTCGACGGGGGATACAGAGGTGAGGTGTGGATTGGGGGGTACAGAGGTGAGCTGTGGGTGAGGGGTACTGAGGTGGCTGGGGGATACAGAGGTGAGGGTGGGGGGGGGTAAAGAAGTGAGCTGTGGATGCAGGGGTACAGAGGTGGGCTGTGGATGGGGGGATACAGAGGTGAACTGTGGACAGGGAATACAGAGGAGAGCTATGGCTTAGGGTTACAGGGGTGAGCTCTGGGGGGGTACAGACGTGAGCTGTGGATGGGGGGTACAGAGGGGAGCTGTGGACAGAGAATACAGTGGTTAGCTGTGGATGGGGGGCTACAGAGGTGAGCTGTGAACATGAAATGCAGTGGTGAGGTGTGGATTGGGGGTACAGATGTGAGGATGTGAGCTGTGGTTTGGGGGTACAGAGGTAAGCTGTGGATGGGGGGGGGTACAGAAGTGAGCTGTGGATGGGGGGCTACAGAGGTGAGCTGTGGATGGGGGGATACAGAGGTGAGCTGTGGATGGGGGGGGTACAGAAGTGAGCTGTGGATCTCTCCTCCCCATCATCCTGGACTCCCCCATCCCCCCTCCCATCATCCTGGACTCCCCTATCCCCCCCACCATTCTGGACTCCCCTATCTATCCCCCCCATCATCCTGGACTCCTCTATCCCCCCCACCATCCTGGACTCCCCTATCTCTCCCCTTCAATAATTCTGGACTCCGCTATCTCCCCCCCACCCATCATCATGGACTCCGTTATCTCCCCCCCACCCATCATCCTGGACTCCGCTATCTCTCCCCCCATCATCCTGGACTCCCCTATCTCTCTCCCACATCATCCCAGACTCCTCTATCTCTCCCCCTATCATTATTATTATACAGGATTTATATAGCGCCAACAGTTTGTGCACCGTGCAACAACATGAGGGCAGAAATTACAGTTACAATACAATTTATTTACATAAGTTTATGTGTGTTTGTTTTTTGGAATGTTGAGGTGGAGAGCAAATTTGCATTGGTTGAGGGGCCCAAGAAAATGTTTGCCCAGGGTCCAATCAATATTAAAGACTGCCCTGAGAAGACCTCTATTCAACTGAGAGTTCAAGCAGTTACAGTATTATGGCAATTGTATGTGAGTATCCATTTGTCCATAACATAATTTGTAAGTGTAGCACAGACCCCAGACCGGCTGGTAGTTTTGTCCCAGGTTCTATTTCCTACACAGCGGACAGGCACACAGCACCACAATCTCACAACTCAATAAAGAGGCAGCACGTGTCTGTTTTATTTAATGCTGATTGAACTTGGTTACGGTACAGGATGCCTTGGGATACCCCAAATTTAGTGCAAAGTACAACAGCGGACACTCTCTTTTTATAACTGGGGTGAAACCGCTCTTGTAACTAGTGGTAGGTGAACATACATTTCAGGAAACTCCAATGCATCAGCAGACCAAGCCAGCAAATATGGAGCAGTCTCTCTTTCTCTCTTTCTCTTTCTTCCAGGGATTGGCTGAGGCTGCATTAATATGCAAGTTCAGGGACTCCCTCTTCTAAACCCAATCAAATCTAGAAATCAGGGGAAAGCAGTTGAGCCTGCAACAAGCAGAATTTAAAACAGCCAAGTGCAATAAAACTTTGCTCCACTGGCTACAGAGGAGTGAAAAAAACAAATTTACCTTAATCCTAAAACTAGGAGGGTGCTCCATAGAAAGGACATTTACAATAGGAAAGTCACATACTGTATATGTTCACAAGTTTACTTCAGCTCTCATACCTGTAGTAATAAGGAATTAGATAGAAATATATTTTATCTTATAACTTTTGTAAGCTTCCTTGGGCCAGTTCACACTACATGTAGTCCAGTGTGTTTTTTTTCTGCATCAAAAAGGCATGGAAAGTAGGTTATATAGTTTTTAATGGCCTAGTTCACACCAGTGATTGCAGTTCAAGAAAAAAAAAGTAGAATATGCTGCATTTTTCCTGCACTGAAACGCACCGGAACGCACCAAAAACGCACTGGAACACACCTGTCCTTATTTAACCACTTGCCGACCGCCTCACGCCTATATACGTGAGCAGGTCGGCACGGGCAGGCAAAATCACGTACCTGAAACGTGATGCCTTCCGGCGGGCGGGGGGTCCGATCGGACCCCCCCCCCCGGTGCCCTGGGTGGTCGGGTCTTGTTCGCGGGCGATTGGGGGTCAGGGGGAGGCCATCCATTGATTGCCACCCCCTCCCGATCGCTCCCACGAATCAAATGCTTCCTCTCCCTCTGTAATGTAAACAGAGGGAGAGGAAGTGATGTCATCTCTCCTGGAGCCGGTCTTTTTGATCCGACGCCGAGGAGAGAAGACATCCAAGTAAGTGCACCAACACCACACGCTCAGTAGAACACGCCAGGCACACTTTTCACCCCCCTGTCACCCCCCGATCACCCCCCGATCACCCCCCTGTACCCACTGTCACTCTGACACCAATAGCAGTGTTTTGTTTTTTTTTGCATTGGTGTCAGTTTGTCAGTTATAAGTGTTAGGGCAGTTAGGTTAGCCCCCTTTAGGTCTAGGGTACCCCCCCTTAGGTCCAGGGTACCCCCTAACCCCCCCTAATAAAAGTTAACCCCTTGATTACCCCCCGTCACCAGTGTCACTAAGCGATCGTTTTTCTGATCGCTGTATTAGTGACACAGGTGACGCTAGTTAGGGAGGTAAGTATATAGGTTCGCTGTCAGTGTTTTATAGCGACAGGGACCCCCATATACTACCTGCTAAAGGTTTTAACCCCCTGATTGCCCCCTAGTTAACCCTTTCACCAGCGATCACCGTATAAGTGTTACGGGTGACGCTGGTTAGATAGTTTGTTTTTTGTAGTTTATTATAGTTTATTACAGTTTATTATAGTTTTAGGGCACCCGCCGTTTATTACCTTATAAAGGTTTAACCCCCTAATTGCCCGGCGGTGATAGAAGTTAAGTTTTTAGGATCAGATAAGGCATACACCTCCCTTAGTGCTATAGTATCTGAACGGATCGATATCTGATCCGATCAGATCTATACTCCCCAGCAGTTTAGGGTTCCCTGAAACGCAGTGTTAGCGGGATCAGCCCAGATACCTGCTAGCACCTGCGTTTTGCTCCTCGGCCCAGCCCAGCCCACCCAAGTGCAGTATCGATCGATTACTGACACTTACAAAACTCTAAGCACACATAACTGCAGCGGTCGCAGAGTCAGGCCTGATCCCTGCGATCGCTAACAGTTTTTTGGTAGCGTTTTGAATCAGTCGCTGACAGTCGGGAGCTTTTTTGCCTGTGAGTCTCACTAGTGTACCCCTAAATTTAGAGGCCAAAATGGCAAATCGAAGGTACACTAGTGAAGAGGCCTACAGGATTCTGAGCATGACAGATAGTGAAGAGGAAGTCACTCATCTGTCAGATTCAGGCTCAGAATACGATCCTGTAGAGGACAGCGGCTCCATGACAGATAGCTCTGACGACGGAGTTGTGGTCCCTGCTAAGGTCAGGCGTACCAGACCCCGAACTTATGCTGTCCTTGAAGTGCAAGAACCGCAGGGCTCTCGTATGGAGCAGAGAAGTACTAGCGCCGCTACTCCTTCTGGTGAACTGGCAAGCACCAGCGGCCTAGTACACCCTGGTCGTACATCCAGCACTGCAGTATCACGTGGTGACGTGGCGAGTCCCATAAGTGCAGTTCAAGCTGGCGAGGTGGCAAGCACTAGTAGTGTCCCGCTGCCACCAAGAAGACGAACACAGGCCCGTCGTGCCCATAGTGCCCTTCCTGCTGCATTGGCCAATCCGAATTGGGTACCCACCACTTCTGCAGCACCCGTACTTCCCCCTTTCACTGGCCAACCCGGAATTCAGGTGGAAACAGTTGACTTTATGCCACTGGATTTTTATTCGCTGTTTTTCACCGAAGATCTCTATAGATCTATTGTGGACCAAAGCAATTTATACGCTGGTCAACACATCGCCACTATGCCCCAGTCCACCCTTGCCAGAGATTGGAGACCAATTACGGTCTCCGAATTTAAGATCTTTCTGGGCCTTTCCCTCCTCATGGGGTTGAATAAAAAGAGTGAGTTGCGGTCATATTGGTCCACTGACCCAATTTACCATTCACCCTTGTTCTCTGCTTCCATGGCCAGGGCACGATACGAGCAGATTTTGCGGTTCATGCACTTCAACAACAATGAACTCTGTCGTCCTCGTGGAGACCCTGGATACGATCGGCTCTACAAAATTCGGCCCCTCGTAAACCACTTCAACCAACGTTTTGCAGACTTGTTTACCCCCCATCAAGTTGTCTGCGTTGATGAGTCCCTGGTTAAATTTTCTGGCCGCTTGTCATTCAAACAGTACCTTCCCAGCAAGCGTGCCAGATACGGGGTCAAGATGTATAAGCTCTGTGACAGGGCCACAGGCTATACATGTAGATTTATGGTTTACGAGGGAAAAGATAGTCACGTAGAGCCGACAAACTGCCCTGACTACATAGGAAGCGCTGGCAAGATAGTGTGGGACTTGGTGTCACCCTTATTCGGAAAGGGGTACCACTTGTACGTGGACAATTATTATACGAGCGTGCCACTTTTTAGCCACCTTTTTGATCATCAGATTGGAGCATGTGGCACCGTGCGACCTAATCGCCGGGGCTTTCCCCAGCGGCTTGTAGATTCCCGTCTTAGGCTGGGGGAGAGAGCCTGCTTGAAGTATAATAATTTGCTCGCTATGAAGTGGAGGCATAAGAAGAATGTTTTCGTTCTCACCTCCCTTCATGCAGACACGACGGTCCAAATTCCTACGGCGACTGGTGTTGTGGAGAAACCCCTCTGTGTCCACGAATACAACCTTAATATGGGAGGGGTGGACCTCAACGACCAGTTGTTGGCGCCGTACCTAGTTGCCCGTAAGGCCAGACGCTGGTACAAAAAAGTGTCTGTTTATTTATTTCAATTGGCTTTGCTGAACGCTCATGTGCTATACAGAGCTTCAGGACGGACTGGATCCTTCCTTACATTCCAGGAAGAGATCGTCAGAGCCCTTCTGTATCCAGACGGTGCTCCACCTCACCATCCCCAACCGAATGCAGTAAGCCGGCTGCATGAGAGGCATTTTCTTTATGCCCTCCCGAGTACCCCTACCCAATGAACCCCCCAAAAAAGATGTCGTGTCTGCAGCAAGCGCGGATTTAGGCGTGACACCCGGTATTGTTGTCCCCTCTGTCCTGGCATTCCTGGTCTTTGCATTGGTGAATGTTTTGAACGCTACCACACACTAGTGGAGTATTAGCGTAGGGTACAGCACTGCACAGACTAGGCACACTTCCACAGGGTCTCCCAAGATGCTGTCGCATTTTGAGAGACCCAAACCTGGTACCAGTTAAAAAAGTTAAAGTTACAAAAAAAAGTGTAAAAAAAACAAAAAAAAGTAAAAAAAAGAAAAAAACACAAAAAAAATATAAAATAAAAAAACCAAAAATAGTTGTTGTTTTATTGTTCTCTCTCTATTGTTCTGCATTCTATACTGCAATGTTTTATTGTTATGTTTTTATCATGTTTGCTTTATAGGTATGCAATTTTTTTATACTTTGTTTTTTTTATTGTTAACCACCTTTGTGTTTTCAGGTACGCCATTCAGCTGCAGAGCGGATTTATTTATCTTGACAGCAACAGCGTTTGCTCCCACGATACATAAAGCCGCGACTCCAGCGCTGTCGGAGGTGATTTCACCACCACAGTTACATACTTCAGCATATATGCCGAAGCGTGGGGGCAGCAGTGGGTGGAGGAGCGATTTGCTCCTGCCTTTTGCGGGAGGATGCCCCCATGCTTCGGCATATATATTTTTTAGGTAGGCACAGGTTGCGTTAAATGTTTTATTTTTTACTATTTTTTTTTGTATTTTGCTTTGCAGGTATGGTAAGTATTACTGTTATACTGTAATGTTACTTTGTTTTTTTGTTAACCATCATTTGCTTCGCAGGTACGCCATTCAGTTGCAGCACGGATTTATTTATCTTGACAGCAACAGCGTTTGCTCCCACGATACATAAAGCCGTGACTCCAGCGCTGTCGGAGGTGATTTCACCACCACAGTTACATACTTCAGCATATATGCCGAAGCGTGGGGGCAGCAGTGGGTGGAGGAGCGATTTGCTCCTGCCTTTTGCGGGAGGATGCCCCCATGCTTCGGCATATATATATTTTTAGGTAGGCACAGGTTGCGTTAAATGTTTTATTTTTTACTATGTTTTTTTTGTATTTTGCTTTGCAGGTATGGTAAGTAATACTGTTATACTGTAATGTTACTTTGTTTTTTTGTTAACCATCATTTGCTTAGCAGGTACGCCATTCAGTTGCAGCACGGATTTATTTATCTTGACAGCAACAGCGTTTGCTCCCACGATACATAAAGCCGTGACTCCAGCGCTGTCGGAGGTGATTTCACCACCACAGTTACATACTTCAGCATATATGCCGAAGCGTGGGGGCAGCAGTGGGTGGAGGAGCGATTTGCTCCTGCCTTTTGCGGGAGGATGCCCCCATGCTTCGGCATATATATACGGTGCATGTATGCCCATCATTAGAAGTGGGTGGATGAAGGGAGGTATTCTAATGGTGGGCATACCCACCGATCAATATCTTTTTTTCGTTCAGCCCACAGGCTGCATGAAAAAAAGTTTACAATGTATGCCCAACAAGGACCAGCAACGTACTGGTATGTTGCTGGACTTTGAGTGGTTATACCAGAATGATGCCTGCAGGTTTAGGTATCATCTTGGTATCATTCTTTTCAGCCAGTGGTCGGCTTTCTTGTAAAAGCAATCCTAGCGGCTAATTAGCCTCTAGACTGCTTTTACAAGCAGTGGGAGGGAATGCCCCCCCCCCCACACCGTCGTCCATGTTTTTCTCTGGCTCTCCTGTCCCAACAGGCAACTTGAGAATGCAGCCGGTGATTCAGCCAGCTGACCATAGAGCTGATCAGAGACCAGAATGGTTCCAAACATCTCTATGGCCTAAGAAACTGGAAGCTACAAGCATTTCATGACTTAGATTTCGCCGGATGTAAACAGCGCCATTGGGAAATTGGGAAAGCATTTTATCACACCGATCTTGGTGTGGTCAGATGCTTTGAGGGCAGAGGAGAGATCTAGGGTCTAATAGACCCCAATTTTTTCTAAAAAGAGTACCTGTCACTACCTATTGCTATCATGGGGGATATTTACATTCCCTGAGATAACAATAAAAATGATAAAAAAAATAAAAAAATGAAAGGAACAGTTTAAAAATAAGATAAAAAAGCAAAAAAAATAATAAAAAAAAATAAAAAAAAAAAGCACCCCTGCCCCCCCCCCCCTGCTCTCGCACAAAGGCGAACGCAAGCGTCGGTCTGGCGTCAAATGTAAACAGCAATTGCACCATGCATGTGAGGTATCACCGCGAAGGTCAGACCGAGGGCAGTAATTTTAGCAGTAGACCTCCTCTGTAAATCTAAAGTGGTAACCTGTAAAGGCTTTTAAAGGCTTTTAAAAATGTATTTAGTTTGTCGCCATTGCACGTTTGTGCGCAATTTTAAAGCATGTCATGTTTGGTATCCATGTACTCGGCCTAAGATCATCTTTTTTATTTCATCAAACATTTTGACAAAATAGTGTGTTTTAGTGTATTAAAATTTAAAAAAGTGTGTTTTTTCCCCAAAAAATGCGTTTGAAAAATCGCTGCGCAAATACTGTGTGAAAAAAAAAAATAAACACCCACCATTTTAATCTGTAGGGCATTTGCTTTAAAAAAATATATAATGTTTGGGGGTTCAAAGTAATTTTTTTGCAAAAAAAAATATTTTTTTCATGTAAACAATAAGTGTCAGAAAGGGCTTTGTCTTCAAGTGGTTAGAAGAGTGGGTGATGTGTGACATAAGCTTCTAAATGTTGTGCATAAAATGCCAGGACAGTTCAAAACCCCCCCAAATGACCCCATTTTGGAAAGTAGACACCCCAAGCTATTTGCTGAGAGGCATGTCGAGTCCATGGAATATTTTATATTGTGACACAAGTTGCGGGAAAAAGACAAGTTTTTTTTTTTTTTTTTTTTTTTTGCACAAAGTTGTCACTAAATGATATATTGCTCAAACATGCCATGGGAATATGTGAAATTACACCCCAAAATACATTCTGTTGCTTCTCCTGAGTACGCGGATACCACATGTGTGAGACTTTTTGGGAGCCTAGCCGCGTACGGGACCCCGAAAACCAAGCCCCGCCTTCAGGCTTTCTAAGGGCGTAAATTTTTGATTTCACTCTTCACTGCCTATCACAGTTTCGGAGGCCATGGAATGCCCAGATGGCACAACCCCCCCCCCAAATGACCCCATTTTGGAAAATAGACACCCAAAGCTATTTGCTGAGCGGTATAGTGAGTATTTTGCAGACCTCACTTTTTGTCACAAAGTTTTGAAAATTGAAAAAAGAAAAAAAAAATACGTTTTTCTTGCCTTTCTTCATTTTCAAAAACAAATGAGAGCTGCAAAATACTCACCATGCCTCTCAGCAAATAGCTTGGGGTGTCTACTTTCCAAAATGGGGTCATTTGGGGGGGTTTTGTGCCATCTTGGCATTTTATGGCCTTCAAAATTGTGATAGGTAGTGAGGAGTAAAATCAAAAATGTATGTCCTTAGAAATCCTGAAGGCGGTGCTTGGTTTTCGGGGCCCCGTGCGCGGCTAGGCTCCCAAAAAGTCCCACACATGTGGTATCCCCGTACTCAGGAGAAGCAGCAGAATATATTTTGGGGTGTAATTCCACATATGCCCATGGCATGTTTGAACAATATATCATTTAGTGACAACTTTGTGCAAAAAAAAAATAAATAAATAAAAAATTGTCACTTTCCCGCAACTTGTGTCAAAATATAAAATATTCCATGGACTCAACATGCCTCTCAGCAAATAGCTTGGGGTGTCTACTTTCCAAAATGGGGTCAATTGGGGGGGGTTTGTGCCATCTGGGCATTTTATGGCCTTCAAAAATGTGATAGGTAGTGGGGAGTGAAATTACAACTTTACGCCCTTAGAAATCCTGAAGGCGGTGCTGGGTTTTCGGGGCCCCGTACGCAGCTAGGCTCCCAAAAAGTCCCACACATGTGGTATCCCCGTACTCAGGAGAAACAGCAGAATATATTTTGGGGTGTAATTCCACATATGCCCATGGCCTGTGTGAGCAATATATCATTTAGTGACAACTTTGTGCAAAAAAAAAAAAATTCTCACATTCCCACAACTTGTGTCAAAACATAAAATATTCCATGGACTCAACATGCCTCTCAGCAAATAGCTTGGGGTGTCTACTTTCCAAAATGGGGTCATTTGGGGGGGTTTTGTGCCATCTTGGCATTTTATGGCCTTCAAAACTGTGATAGGTAGTGAGAAGTGAAATCAAAAATTTATGCCCTTAGAAATCCTGAAGGCGGTGCTTGGTTTTCGGGGCCCCGTACGCAGCTAGGCTCCCAAAAAGTCCCACACATGTGGTATCCCCGTACTCAGGAGAAGCAGCAGAATATATTTTGGGGTGCAATTCCACATATGCCCATGGCATGTTTGAGCAATATATCATTTAGTGACAACTTTGTGCAAAAAAAAAAAAATTGTCACTTTCCAGCAACTTGTGTCAAAATATAAAATATTCCATGGACTCAACATGCCTCTCAGCAAATAGCTTGGGGTGTCTACTTTCCAAAATGGGGTCATTTGGGGGGGTTTTGTGCCATCTTGGCATTTTATGGCCTTCAAAACTCTGATAGGTAGTGAGGAGTGAAATAAAAAATTTATGCCCTTAGAAATCCTAAAGGCGGTGATTGGTTTTCGGGGCCCCGTACGTGGCTAGGCTCCCAAAAAGTCCCACACATGTGGTATCCCCATACTCAGGAGAATCAGCAGAATGTATTTTGGGGTGCAATTCCACATATGCCCATGGCCTGTGTGAGCAATATATCATTTAGTGACAACTTTGTGCAAAAAAAAAAAAAATTGTCACATTCCCACAACTTGTGTCAAAAAATAAAATATTCCATGGACTCAACATACCTCTCAGCAAATAGCTTGGGGTGTCTACTTTCCAAAATGGGGTCATTTGGGGGTGTTTTGTGCCATCTTGGCATTTTATGGCCTTCAAAACTGTGATAGGTAGTGAGGAGTGTAATCAAAAATCTATGCCCTTAGAAATCCTGAAGGCGGTGCTTGCTTTTCGGGGCCCCATACGCGGCTAGGCTCCCAAAAAGTCCCACACATGTGGTATCCCCATACTCAGGAGAAGCAGCTGAATGTATTTTGGGGTGCAATTCCACATATGCCCATGGCCTGTGTGAGCAATATATCATTTAGTGACAACTTTTTGTAATTTTTTTTTTTTTTTTTGTCATTATTCAATCACCTGGGACAAAAAAAATAAATATTCAATGGGTTCAACATGCCTCTCAGCAATTTCCTTGGGGTGTCTACTTTCCAAAATGGGGTCATTTGGGGGGGGTTTGTACTGCCCTGCCATTTTAGCACCTCATGAAATGACATAGGCAGTCATAAACTAAAAGCTGTGTAAATTCCAGAAAATGTACCCTAGTTTGTAGGCGCTATAACTTTTGCGCAAACCAATAAATATACGCTTATTGACTTTTTTTTTACCAAAGACATGTGGCCGAATACATTTTGGCCTAAATGTATGACTAAAATTGAGTTTATTGGATTTTTTTTAGAACAAAAAGTAGAAAATATCATTTTTTTTCAAAATTTTCGGTCTTTTTCCGTTTATAGCGCAAAAAATAAAAATGGCAGAGGTGATCAAATACCATCAAAAGAAAGCTCTATTTGTGGGAAGAAAAGGACGCAAATTTCGTTTGGGTACACCATTGCATGACCGCGCAATTAGCAGTTAAAGCGACGCAGTGCCAAATTGTAAAAAGTGCTCTGGTCAGGAAGGGGGTAAATCCTTCCGGGGCTGAAGTGGTTAAGGTTAAGAAATAAAGAGGGGGGAAAATGCACTGGACTGCATCAAAAATGCACCAAAATGCATCAAAAACACACTGGAACGCATCAAAAACATGCATGCAGAAAAGTATCTGGAATGCATCTGGACTGCATTTCTATGGTGTGAACTGGCAAGTGTTACTAAACCCACAACAGTAAAATCAGTTTGTATATGCAGTAAAGCATGTTTTTTATACTCACTATTGAACCTAAGGGGTTAATCTTATGTATTGTATAATTTGATTGACAGTTTGATCCTGTCTTCGCTGATCCTACCCTTCTTTTGCTGTCTCCAATCCATCTGCTGATAGCACAGAGCCATTGGAGTCACTCTGCACATGTTCAGTTTGGTGAATATTGCTAGAGAGTTTTTTCTATTTTTTTGGAGGGTGCATGTGATCAGCACAGGGCCAATTAGCACTGTCCAGACAGAGGGTCAGGGGTCCTGCAGCCTCATAGGACAGTAAGAGTAGAATGAAAACTCCTCCTACAAACTTTAACCAGTCACTGATAGAAGTCACAAGACAGCTATATACTGTGGATTAGAAAAGGTATTTAGCAGTTTATATTTACTAAAATAATTGCATTTCCATTTTCTGTGGGAGACCATATATAGTGAATGCAGGGTCCTGGGTTTAGTAACACTTTAACTTATGTCATATGCAGCTCAAATGTCACACATTTTAAGTAAAAAATAATAATTTCTGCAGGATGAAGATTAACCACTTCCCGCCCGCCATATAGCACAGTGACATGTGCTAATTGATTAAGTTATCCTGATAAGCAGGATAAGCCGCTAGCGCGCACCCACGGGAGCGTGCAGCGTAGCAATTAGTGGTGTGGTGTGTCAGTCTGACACAACGCATCTCCGATCCCGGTAAAGAGCCTCTGACGTAGGCTCTTTACCATGTGATCAGCTGTGTCCAATCACAGCTGATCACAGTGTAAACAGGAAGAGCGGTTTATCGGCTTTTCCTCCACTGACAAGCGCGAGTAGAGGAGAGCCGATTGGCTGCTCTCCTGACAGGGGGTTCTGCACTGATAATTAGCGCATTAATTATCAGTGCAGACCCACTTCAGACCACCAGAGATGCCCACTTCAGACCACCAGGTGAGCCCACCAGGGGTGCCAATCAGTGCTCATTAGGATTAGGATTGCACTCTGCACTGTGCCAATCAACGATGCCTGTCAGTGCCTCCTTATCATTGCTGCCTATCATTGCCATCTATCAGTGCTGCCCATCAGTGACCATCATTGCCCCCTATAAGTGCCCACCAGTACCACCTATCAGTGCCATCTATGAGTGCCCATCAGTGCCACCTATGAGTGCCCACCAGTCTCGCCTATGAGTGCCCATCAGTGCCACCTATCAGTGCCCTTCACTGCTGCATATCAGTGCCCATCAGTGCAGCTTATCAGTACCGCCTATCAGTACCCATCTGTGTTGCATATATGTGCCTCCTCATCAGTGTCACCTCATCAGTGCCAATTAGTACTGCCTCATCAGTGCCCCTCAGTGCAGACTCATCATGGCTCATCAGTGAAGGAGAAAACATGTAATATAAATAGAGGGCGCTAGAGGCTAAAAAATGGTTTGTATAGACTAATACAAAAAAAAACAAAAAAAAATGTGCTGAATTGGAAAAAATAAAAATAAAAATAACAATCACAGTGAATGAATATGCTGAAGGAACAACCAATAAAATGATGACAATATTAGTGATAACTAGTCCCAATCCAGTGAAGTATTACAAACTATATTGAGTGATATCTTCAAAATATGTTCAAAAATATGTGCCAAATTCTTGCCGTTGATAGAAAGAATTCCGTCACCAAATAAGAAAGAATACACCATGAAGTATAAGATATCTGCTTACCAGATACCAATGACCCCTTTACTTAAAAAGAGAGTCACTAGCGCTTGTGCAGGATTGTGCCTGCTCACATGGAAGGCTGAATACCCGGATGATGCTTTAGGCATGGATTTCTCCCGTCCCACTCATTCAAGACAAGGATATAGGGAAACAAACAGAGTCTCCATAGCGTAAAACCATTTAATATAAAATTGAAATATGATAAAAAACGCCAAATGGCCTCTTACATTGGAAGGTGCCCACCCGGCACTGGGGCTGTTCGTATGTCAGGGTAGATTGGTGTCATGGACCCATCACATCGCTTCCTATGCGGCGTGCGTTCCACCCAGTACGGATGTACCACCAGAGGATCCGGATGTTGGATGGCGAAGGGAACACACGTGACCACGTACCGCTCTGACGTACGTTTCGTTGTGAACGTCTTCAGGGAAGCGTGAAGGAGAAAACATACTTATTTACAGTTTTGTAAGAGAAATAAATAAAAACGTATTTTTTTCAAAATTTTCAGCCTTTTTTTGGAGTGCCAAAAATAAAAACTGCAGTGGTGATAAAATACCACCAAAAGAAAGCTCTATTTGTGGGGAAAAAAATTATATAGGTTTTGTTTGGGTACATTGTTGCATGACCAAGAAACTGTCATTCAAAACGTGACAGCGCTGAAAGCTGAAAATTGGCCTGGGCAGGAAGGGGGGAAAGGGCCCGGTTGAAGTGGTTAAAAAGAATTTCCAACAGGGAATGGTTTTAAGAACACGGGGGGGGGGGGGGGGGTTGAAAAAATAAGCCGCTTAGGATCCCTGAGACATCACAATGGTCTAATGTCACATCATTCTCCTAACAAGGAAGTGCAGTACAAGCCATAGGACATCCTATCCTAAAATAGCTGCACTCTTTTTAACCAAATAAAAGCAGTTACCCAACTGGAACCAATGCAATTACAGACTAGGGGTTAGAGGCAAGGAACCCACAATGTGGGATGGAACGAGGTGGACTGCAATGCTTAATGAAGACCCATGGGATTGAGCAGCAGGATGTTGTTAGTAACCTTGTTCTTCATTGGTTAGAAAACACCCCTGGCTACAAGCAGCCTTTTGACTTGTATTGGAATAGCGTTGGTCTGTGTGCAACCTCTATATATACAATCCTTGACTACTTAACTATGGTGCAGTCCTGACTGGAGCAGCAAAGAGTGCCCATCCCACCTTCCCCAATGTAGATCTTTATGCTACCGCGTTTGTTTTTTGGCTGGTCAATCAGCATAATGTGAAGGGACAAAGTAACATTTCTTGGTTATTCTTTATATTATCAACTTGAGCTTTTAGAGCTTTTTGGTTATTTGTAAGTTTTATTTATGTGTCTGGTTTGTTTATATATATGCTATATGCTACGCAATAAATAAACCTATTCTAGTGAATATAGTAATAAATTAATTAATATTATAGATAAGTTCAGTTTTCACTAGTGTGTTGTGATTAGGGATGAGCCGAAGTGCCATGGCTTCGGTTTGAGCAGGGTTCGCTGAACTTCAAAGTTTGAAGTTTGAATGCCAAATCCGAAGCCCCTTGGAATCAATGGGAGTCAAATCTGTCAAATTAATATTAACCTATTTTCTAGGTTAATAAGCCAGGGGGTGTAGAAAAAAATAGAATGAAAGTGGGCACTGCCCAGGGGAGCATGTACCAATGCAAAAAAAATAAATAAATAAATGTTACATTCCTTTCAACCAGGAACAGTGTTTTTTTTTTTTATTCTAAAAGTGAAACATTAAAATACCAATTGATTTCCTTAATCCTGCCTGTGATGAGACACATCTCTGTGATGTGCAGAAAGTGCTGCAGCACCTCTAAAATTTACATGGGAAAAATGTTTTCAAATTGTTGGCAAATGACATTTCATTCCTGCCTTTTTGGGTTTTTTTTTTCTTGTAAAGGGTCTGCTTTGTGTTTTAGGGGGGGATTTGGAGGGGTCTCTGCCATTTTTTTCTACATTTTTTTTTTAAGATAACTCATATTGGGAATGGAGTAATCTAGTAAGGGGTACCACATCCTAAAATTGTACAAGAATCTAAGAACTCAGAAAATTGACTTTTAGGGTACCCAACAATTTATATTGTTTAGAATCCAATATTTATTTACATAAAATATCCAGATGATACAATAAAAACAAATACCGTATTTATCGGCATATAACATACACTTTTTCACCCTGAAAATCGGGTGCAAATAGCGTGCGCGTGTTTTACACCGATACTTCAATTTTGGCTGCCTCGGAGGGGACAGGTGAGGGGGCCTATGCGAGCGCCGCCATATTACATATACTGAGAATCTCCTGTTTACTCGTTGGTCTCTGTAATCGAAAGTCCCGTCTCCTGGGCTGGCATTGGACCACTGTTCTGTCTATCATAGGAGGTTGGTCTTTGTATTAAAGATGCTTCCTAGTAAACAGCAGATTCTCACTGTATGTAATCTGTTGGCGCTCGTCCTGCCCCCCTTTGCTGCCCCCTCTGAGGAAGCAGTAATTTGTCGTGAGGCTGCATTGATGGCAATGGTGAGGCTGCATTGTTGGCAATGGTGAGGCTGCATTGACAGCAATGTTGAAGCTGCATTAATGGCAATGTTCAGGCTGCATTGATGGCACTTGTGAGGTTGCAGATGGACATTGATCAGGCGGCAGATGGGCACTGACCCTTATTTTGCTTCAAAGTTCTTTATTTAAAATATAAGTTTTTTTCCTGAAACTTCCCTCTTAAAGTGAAGGTGCGTGTTATACGCCTGTGCGTGTTATACGTTGATAAATACGATATGTTTATATTTGCAATTAAATTAACCACTTCAATTCAGGGCACTTATACACCTTACTGCCCAGACCAATTTTCAGCTTTCAGTGCTGTCGCAGTTTGAATGACAATTGCACGGTCATCCATCAAAGTACCCCAAACTAAATTTTTATCATTTTGTTCCCACAAATAGAGCTTTCTTTTTGTGGTATTTGATCACCTCTGCGGTTTTTATTTTTTGCTAAACAAATAAAAAAAGGCCAAAAATTTTGAAAAAAATAAAAGTTTTGCTTTTATTTCTGTTAAAAAAATTTGCAAATAAGTACGTTTTCTCTTTCACTGATGGGCACTGATAAGGCGGCACTGACACGGCGGCACCGATGAGGAGGCACCAATGAGCGGGCACTGACGATGGGCACTGACGATGGGCACTGATATGCGGCACTGATGGGCACTGGTAGGCAGCACTGATGGGTGGCACTGATATGCAGCACTGATGGGCATTGATAGGGGGCACTGATGGGCACTCATGAGTGGCGCTGGGTGGCACTGGTTGGCACTGATGGGCACTGATAGGCGACACTGATTGGCACTATAAGGCGGCACTGCTTGGCACTGATAGAGTGGCACTGATAGGCGGCACTGCTGGGCACTGATGGGCACTGATAGGGGGCACTGCTGGGCACTGATAGGCGGCACTGCTGGGCACTGATACGTGGCACTGATACATGGCTCTGATATGAGGCACTGATAGGCATCCCTGGTGGCACTGGCAGTGGTAGGCATTGGAGTGGGCACTGATTGGCAGCTACCTGGGCACAGATTGGCAGCTGCCTGGGCACATATTGGTATTTCCCTGGGGGTCTAGGGGGCATACCTGGTGGTCCAGTGTGGTGGCAATCCCTGGTGGTCCTGGGTGACTTCCTTGGTGGTCCTGGGCGGGATTCGAGGGGGGGCTGTGCTGATAAATAATCAGCACAGACCCCCCCTGTCAGGAGAGCAGCCGATCGGCTCTCCTCTACTCGCGTCTGTCAGACGCGAGTGAGGAAAAGCCGATCACCGGCTCTTCCTATTTACATCGTGATCAGCCGTGATTGGACACGGCTGATCACGTGGAAAAGAGTCTTCGTCTGAGACTCTTTACCTAGATCGGTGTTGCGGGGTGTCAGACTGACACCCCACAACAACGATCGCCGCGATGCGTGTCCCCAGGGCCCCCAGTGGCTCATTATCCTGATCACCTCATATGACGCCCAGTCAGGATATTGAAACCACTTTGCCGCCGTCATTTTGCTATATGGCAGGCGGCTAGTGGTTAAATTAAAAAGGCCCTCATTCAACAGAGTTCAATACCATTCCCAGTAGTATTTTATTAAGTATAATCCTAGTCTAGATATAGTATTCATCAGTCATAGCAGAAAATCGCAATAAATAACAAAAAAACAACAATAAACTGGGAGTGGAGCTGGCTCTCAACTCATTATACTTTATAAGATACTATTGCTACTTTACTAAAACTATAGTATTATATTACTACTATTCTAAAATCCAATATTTATTTACATAAAGATATGTACACATTTGCATTTAAATGTTCAACTTCTTCATTCAAGAAGGTTCACACCCATTCTCAGTCTCAATAGTATCTTATTAATTACACTATATTGTCAAAAGTATTGGGCCTGCCTTTACATGCACATGAACTTTAATGGCATTCCAGTCTTAGTCCGTAGGGTTTAATATTGAGTCAGCCCATCCTTTGCCGCTATAACAGCTTCAACTCTTCTGGGAAGGCTGTCCACAAGGTTTAGAAGGGTTTCTATGGGAAATGTTTACCATTCTTCCGGAAGCGCATTTGTGAGGTCAGGCACTGATGTTGGATGAGAATGCCTGGCTTGCAGTCTCCGCTCTACTTCATCCCAAAGGTGTTCTATCGGGTTGAGGTCAGAACTCTGTGCAGGCCATTCAAGTTCCTACACCCCAAACTCGCTCATCAATGTCTTTATGGACCTTGCTTTGTGCACTGGTGCACAGTCATTGTTGGAAAAGGAAGGGGCCTACCCTAAACTGTTCCCACAAAGTTAGGAGCATGAAATTGTCCAAAATATCTTGTTATGCTGATGCCTTGAGAGTTCCCTTCACTGGAACTAAGGGACCAAGCCCAACCCCTGAAAAACAACCCCACACCAATCCCCCCCTCCACCAAATGATTTTGACCAGTGCACAAAGCAAGGTCCATAAAGACATGGATGAGCGAGTTTGGGGTGAAGGAACTCATCTGGCCTGCAGAGTAGTGACCTCAACCCAATAGAACACCTTTGGGGTGAATTAGAGTGAAGACTGCGAGCCAGGCCTTCTCATCCACATCAGTGTCTGAGCTCACAAATGTGCTTCTGGAAGAATGGTTAAACACTCCCATAGATACACTCTTAAACCTTGTGGGCCTTCCCAGAAGAGTGTTATAGCTGCAAAGAGTGGGCCAATTTAATATTGAACCCTATGGACTAAGACTGGGATGCCATTAAAGTCCATGTGCGTGTAAAGGCAGGTGTCCCAAGACTTTTGACAATATAGTGTATAATGAATTGAGAGTCAGCTCCATTCCCAGTTTGGTGTTTGTTCCAGTTATTTATTGCTTTCTGCTATGACTGATAAATACTATATCAAGATTAAGATTATACTTAATAAAATACTATTAAGACTTGGAATGGGATTGGACCCTCTTGAATGAGGAATATGAACATTTAAATGCAAAATTTGAACTTTTTTTGTATCATCAGGATATTTTTTTAAAACAAAGCTGGCAATGAAATGTCATTGAACTAAGTACAATGTGAACATGCTACTTACTTTAGAAAATCAATATATATATATATATATATATATATATATATATATATATATATATATATATATACGAGATGAGGAGCAACAGCAGAAGAAGAAGATGGGGGGGGGGGGGGGGGCAAATGGGATAATGGGGATAATGAATTGGATTATGATCTTACCTTTTAAAACTCCTTTTTTTAAAACACGTCACAGGGTGCAGACTTGTAATTCAGTCACCAATGTGTTAAGAAGCCACCTTTGGGTAATTGAACACTGGCAAAGCTGTAAGAAGGGCCCAGCTTAGCCACCATTCACAATCCCAGCACACCTTCAGTTTTGAAGCAAGCAATAACAGCAGTGGATCACAAATACAGCAGGGAGGGGCCCGTGTCCTGTGGGGTATCTCAAGAAAATAATTTTACATTTAAGATAAAAATCCTATTTTCTTGACTAATCATCACAAGACACAGGCTGTAAATTCAGCCTCCAATGGGGCATCCCAAATCAGTCCAACTGAGAGGTGGGCAACAGAGCAAATAATGACCAACAAGCCCCAACAAGGTGACTAAAGGTAAAAAAAAGTGAGCCAGACTGACATAAAGGCTGTAGCCAAGAGGTAGATGTAAACAGCTTGCACCACATCCAAACAATGGAAAGAGACCTCCCTAGAATGCCTAAGTTCAGAAGACAAATATTGTAAGACAATTTCCTGGGTAAGGTGGAAAGCAGAAACCACCATGATAAGAAATGAGGCACTGGGCCTCAAAAGAACCTTATCCAAGTGCAATACCAGCAAAGGATCTTTACACGTCAAGGCTTCCAACTCAGAGACTTGTCTCACAGATGTGATGGTGACAATAAAGAAAACCTTGAGAGTAAGGAAAGTCAGAGGGATGCCCCTAATGGGCTCAAAAGGTGGTCTTTAAAGGACTAGCAGAAAAGATTGAGATCCCGCAGCTGCAACAGGGAACGTATAGGAGGAACAATGTAAGTTATACCCTCTACTAGGCAAGAATATGACTATTGATGGAACTCAATGTGAAATGCTGATCCAGGCCTGACTGGAGAAAAGCTAGGATTCATCCCACAGAATTTTTGCAATGGACCTGATAGAGCAAGCAAGAACATTCTCAACAGGAATCGTCAAGGTTTTGTTAAGGCAAGAATAAGCTCTTGAGTCTACAGCTGGAACAGTTCACTTCTTTAAGAGCCCCTCAACAGGATATTGCTGAGAAAATGTTTGGAAGGAGTAAACACCTTATCAGGATGAGGCCAGTCACCATAAAAATACATAAAGTGAAAGTGATCTAATGCACCAATCAGATAACAAAAGAGGTCATATAACCAATTTTGTATGACCATATAGTGAGCAACAAAAATATAAAAATTATAAATTGACAAACACCTGAAAAGTTTGTGCATTAAAGGTGTGTAAAATTATCCAAAAAATGATGACATCAAAATTAATGGGCCAGATAAGGTAGTGTCCAAAGGGCCCACACAGCAATTACACCCGTGAACTAAAATAATGATTGGTGTCTACCCATAAATGGTGCAATCTTCACAGTTGAATGAAGGACTAGTGCAGAAATCCACCACCAGAAATTAAGGGGTTACTGCTTACCGGAAGCCCGTGATCCCCCGTTACAGAGGATCAAGGGAAGCCTGTATATAGAAAAGCCCTCCAGAGCATATCAGGTGCATCAACTATCCTCGATGTATTGGGGGTCATAGTACGATCTCCAGAAACGCCCAACGACCCTCATAACACTCCAAAACTCCTCATTTCATTTCAAACTCATGAGTGGATGTGCATGGCATGGAAAGATAAAAGTGCTCCATAGTGTAAAACCTTCAAGTTTATTAAGTATTAAAAACAGTATTGCACTTATATAAGCAAGCAGATAAAACGCCTTGGTGTCTGGTGCGCCGGCCGGTAGCACACAGACCAACCCGTCCTTCTGGAACCGTCAACAGCAACACGAGGTGACGTCAGCGCATCGCTCCGCCCGGTCTGTGTGCTACCGGCCAGCGCACCAGACACCAAGGCGTTTTATCTGCTTGCTTATGTAAGTACAATACTGTTTTTAATGTCACCTGAGAGAAATTAATCAGCTCCAAATCTGAACAGTCACTGAACACAGTTTGAAGCACAAAGTCACTTTTGAAACAGTTGGACTATTTTTTTACACTTCATATTCTATATTTAATATCTAACTGTTTATTATGAAATATTCACTATTTATACCTGTGGTTACATGTTTATGGTTTGATTTCTGATACAGAGGATCAAACACACTTTATCACTTAGCTTGCAAAAAAGTGTTTTCTTTTAAACATCCTCTGTTCCCAGATGGTGTAATACTCTTAGTTTATTATTATTTTGTGTTTCATTACATGTTTTGCAGCATAATTATTATAACACACTTATCTATTTGGGATTTTTGACGTATATTTTTATAATTTTAGTTCCTTACACAATTTTATATTATTAGGAACACTAATGCCCCGTACACACGGTCGGACTTTGTTCGGACATTCCGACAACAAAATCCTGGGATTTTTTCCGACGGATGTTGGCTCAAACTTGTCTTGCATACACACGGTCACACAAAGTTGTCGGAAAATCCGATCATTCTGAACGCGGTGACGTAAAACACGTACGTCGGGACTATGAACGGGGCAGTGGCCAATAGCTTTCATCTCTTTATTTATTCTGAGCATGCGTGGCACTTTGTCCGTCGGATTTGTGTACACACGATCGGAATTTCCGACAACAGATTTTGTTGTCGGAAAATTTTATAGCCTGCTCTCAAACTTTGTGTGTCAGAAAATCCGATGGAAAATGTGTGATGGAGCCTACACACGGTAGGAATTTCCGACAACAAGGTTCTATCACACATCTTCCGTCGGAAAATCTGACCGTGTGTACGGGGCATAAGTTCCACCACTTGAACACATACACCAGCTTTGTGAAAAGGCAGGGGGTGTAACACATCTTACACAAAAAAAAAGGTTTTTAGATTTTTTTTAGTTTATCATTTCTTTCAAGGAGAGTAACACCACTACATAAAACCTTTCTGGCATAGGACCTGACCATATTAGGCAGAGGATATAACAACGGGTGTTACAGCTTCATTATATCTTTGCACTATCTCTGTATATTGTTAAGCCAAAGGCACAGCTAAACCATCAGGCACTTTATTAAGAGTAGGGATGAGCTTCGTGTTCGAGTCGAACCCATGTTCGACTCGAACATCGGCTGTTCGACCGTCCGTCGAATTGCGAACGTTATGGGCCGTTCGCGCCAAATTCGTGTGGCGCGTCACGGCCCATAATTCACTGCGGCATCGCAGTGCATTGCTGGCTGATGATTGGCCAAGCATGCACTATGACCCGCATGCTTGGCCAATCACAGCGCCGTCAGTAGAGAGAGCTGTAATTGGCCAAAGCCAGGGTGGCTTTGGCCAATTATGGCTCAGGGGATTTAGTACACGCCCCACACTATATAAGGCCGCCTGCACGGCGGCCCTGTGTAGTGTGTTCCGGTGTGCTGATAGAGAGAGAGACAGACAGTGTCATTTGATTTGAGAGCTAGATTAGGCTAGATCTGTTCCTGCTCTTTACATTTAGTGCAGTGCGTCCTGCTCACAGTGTTCAGCTAGATCTGTTCCTGCTCTTTACATTTAGTGCAGTGCGTCCTGCTCACAGTGTTCAGCTAGATCCGTTCCTGCTATTTACATTTAGTGCAGTGCGTCCTGCTCACAGTGTTCAGCTAGATCTGTTCCTGCTATTTACATTTAGTGCAGTCAGTGCGTCCTGCTCACAGTGTTCAGCTAGATCTGTTCCTGCTATTTACATTTAGTGCAGTGCGTCCTGCTCACAGTGTTCAGCTAGATCCGTTCCTGCTATTTACATTTAGTGCAGTCAGTGCGTCCTGCTCACAGTGTTCAGCTAGATCCGTTCCTGCTATTTACATTTAGTGCAGTCAGTGCGTCCTGCTCACAGTGTTCAGCTAGATCCGTTCCTGCTATTTACATTTAGTGCAGTGCGTCCTGCTCACAGTGTTCAGCTAGATCCGTTCCTGCTATTTACATTTAGTGCAGTCAGTGCGTCCTGCTCACAGTGTTCAGCTAGATCCGTTCCTGCTATTTACATTTAGTGCAGTCAGTGCGTCCTGCTCACAGTGTTCAGCTAGATCCGTTCCTGCTATTTACATTTAGTGCAGTGCGTCCTGCTCACAGTGTTCAGCTAGATCCGTTCCTGCTATTTACATTTAGTGCAGTGCGTCCTGCTCACAGTGTTCAGCTAGATCCGTTCCTGCTATTTACATTTAGTGCAGTGCGTCCTGCTCACAGTGTTCAGCTAGATCCGTTCCTGCTATTTACATTTAGTGCAGTCAGTGCGTCCTGCTCACAGTGTTCAGCTAGATCCGTTCCTGCTATTTACATTTAGTGCAGTGCGTCCTGCTCACAGTGTTCAGCTAGATCCGTTCCTGCTATTTACATTTAGTGCAGTGCATCCTGCTCACAGTGTTCAGCTAGATCCGTTCCTGCTATTTACATTTAGTGCAGTGCGTCCTGCTCACAGTGTTCAGCTAGATCCGTTCCTGCTATTTACATTTAGTGCAGTGCGTCCTGCTCACAGTGTTCAGCTAGATCCGTTCCTGCTATTTACATTTAGTGCAGTCAGTGCGTCCTGCTCACAGTGTTCAGCTAGATCCGTTCCTGCTATTTACATTTAGTGCAGTGCGTCCTGCTCACAGTGTTCAGCTAGATCAGTTCCTGCTATTTACATTTAGTGCAGTGCGTCCTGCTCACAGTGTTCAGCTAGATCCGTTCCTGCTATTTACATTTAGTGCAGTGCGTCCTGCTCACAGTGTTCAGCTAGATCCGTTCCTGCTATTTACATTTAGTGCAGTGCGTCCTGCTCACAGTGTTCAGCTAGATCCGTTCCTGCTATTTACATTTAGTGCAGTGCGTCCTGTTCACAGTGTTCAGCTAGATCTGTTTCTGCTATTTACATTTAGTGCAGTGCGTCCTGCTCACAGTGTTCAGCTAGATCTGTTCCTGCTATTTACATTTAGTGCAGTCAGTGCGTCCTGCTCACAGTGTTCAGCTAGATCCGTTCCTGCTATTTACATTTAGTGCAGTGCGTCCTGCTCACAGTGTTCAGCTAGATCTGTTCCTGCTATTTACATTTAGTGCAGTGCGTCCTGCTCACAGTGTTCAGCTAGATCTGTTCCTGCTATTTACATTTAGTGCAGTGCGTCCTGCTCACAGTGTTCAGCTAGATCTGTTCCTGCTATTTACATTTAGTGCAGTCAGTGCGTCCTGCTCACAGTGTTCAGCTAGATCCGTTCCTGCTATTTACATTTAGTGCAGTGCGTCCTGCTCACAGTGTTCAGCTAGATCTGTTCCTGCTATTTACATTTAGTGCAGTCAGTGCGTCCTGCTCACAGTGTTCAGCTAGATCCGTTCCTGCTATTTACATTTAGTGCAGTGCGTCCTGCTCACAGTGTTCAGCTAGATCTGTTCCTGCTATTTACATTTAGTGCAGTGCGTCCTGCTCACAGTGTTCAGCTAGATCCGTTCCTGCTATTTACATTTAGTGCAGTCAGTGCGTCCTGCTCACAGTGTTCAGCTAGATCCGTTCCTGCTATTTACATTTAGTGCAGTGCGTCCTGCTCACAGTGTTCAGCTAGATCCGTTCCTGTTATCTTCCTACTGACAGGCAGGCTTGTCTGGTTACAGTATATAAAGCTACCTGAAGAAAATTACAGGTGTTCTATCCCAGCTTAGTGCAGCTACAGGCCATTAGTATGTCTGGAAGGCCAAGAAGGAGAGGCAGACAGTCACAAGCCAATAAGAGAGGGCAAGCAGGCTCTGTGTCTAGTGCTGGTCGTGGAGACGGTGCATCCTCATCAGCACGTGGCCATGGGACACGCTTGGCCTTTTTTTCGGCAGCTGGCCGTGTTGAGCCGCAACATGCAGAAAACTTGGTCGAGTGGATGACCAAGCCGTCCTCATCCTCCTCATCCTCTCTCACCCATGCCCAGGGTGCTTTGTCTGGCAAAGCAGCGGCCTCTTCCCTCAGCTCAATGTCATCAGTGACTCCTTCCCTAGCTCCACCATGTCCTCATGAGGATTCCCTCGAACTGTTTGACCACAGTGTTGGGTACATGCTCCAGGAGGATGCCCAGCGTTTGGAAGGCTCTGATGATGATACTGAGCTCGATGAAGGCAGTAACATGAGCACGGACAGAGGGGGTGCCCAAGAAGGACAGCAATCTGGCAGTCATGCTCCCCCTGCTGCAGCATACTGCCAGGTTTGCTCCAGTGATGAGGAGGGAGGGGATGATGAGGTCACTGACTCAACGTGGGTGCCTGATAGGAGAGAGGAGGAGGAGGAGGAGGAGGAGGCGGCACATCACCAACGAGGCAGGATGCCCTCCAGGGGCCAGCCTAAGGGCAGCACATTGACTGCATCACACCCCAAAGCTCCACATGTGCAGGGCGCTGCAGTCTCTGCGCGTTATTCAAAAAGTTCTTTGGTGTGGGCCTTTTTTGAGACGAGTGCATCAGATCGCACCGCTGCTATTTGCAACATATGTCTCAAGCGTATCTCGCGTGGCCAAAACATCTCCCGCTTGGGTACCACATGCTTGACCAGACATATGTTGACCTGCCATGCAGTTCGTTGGCAAGCATATCTAAAAGACCCACACCAAAGAACAAAGAGGATCTCTCCTTGCTCCTCATCAGCTGAGATTTCCAACCCCACTAGACCTTCAGTCCTCTCTGAGACCTGCAGTGAGAGGAATGAAGGTGTAGAATTAGGTGTGTCACAGCCAAGTACTTGTGGGCAATCTGCTTTTGGTACACCGACGCCAGATTGTACCAGGCAAATTTCCCTGCCCCAGCTGCTGCACCGCCGAAAGAAGTTTGCTCCCAGCCATCCACATGCCCAGCGGTTGAATGCTAGCTTGGCAAAATTGCTAGCACTTCAACTGCTGCCTTTTCAGTTGGTAGACTCTGCCCCCTTCCGTGAGTTTGTGGAATGTGCGGTTCCTCAGTGGCAGGTACCCAAACGCCACTTTTTCTCACGGAAGGCGATTCCAGCTCTCTACCGGCATGTGGAAGGCAATGTCCATGCCTCGCTGGACAGGGCGGTCAGCGGTAAGGTGCATATTACCGCTGACTCATGGTCCAGCAGGCATGGACAGGGACGTTACTTAAGTTTCACGGCGCATTGGGTGACTCTGCTGGCAGCTGGGAAGGATGCAGGACAAGGTGCAGTAGTGTTGGAGGTTGTTCCGCCACCACGCCTCCAAAATGCTGATTGTGACACACCTCTCTCCTCCACCCCCTCCTCTTCTTCTTCCTCCATGGCCTCTTCCTCGGAACCAGCGGTGCTCCGTAGGCGTTCAAGGGGCTACGCAAGTACGCAGGCCAAAAGATGCCATGCGGTGCTTGAGCTGGTGTGCTTGGGGGACAGGAGCCACACTGGGGCAGAGGTTCTGTCAGCTCTGCAGGGGCAGGTTCAGAGGTGGTTGACGCCACGCCAACTTAAGGCAGGAATGGTGGTTTGCGACAATGGCACCAACCTCCTCTCTGCCCTCCGACAGGGACAACTGACCCATGTGCCCTGTTTGGCTCACGTCCTTAACTTGGTGGTGCAGCGGTTCTTGGGCAGGTACCCGGGCTTACAGGATGTCCTGAGGCAGGCCAGGAAAGTCTGTGTGCATTTCCGCCGGTCATATAATGCCAGTGCTCGGCTGACGGACCTCCAAAAGGAGTTTAACCTGCCCAAGAACCGCCTAATCTGTGACATGCCCACCAGGTGGAACTCGACATTGGCCATGCTGCAGCGGCTGCACACGCAGCAGAGGGCCATAAATGAGTACCTGTGCGACTATGGCACCAGGACAGGGTCAGGGGACCTTGGTTTTTTTTCCCCACGCCAGTGGGCCATGATCAGGGATGCATGCACTGTCCTGTCACCATTCGAGGAGGCCACGAGGATGGTGAGCACTGACAGTGCATGCATCAGTGACACTGTCCCCCTTGTCCACCTGTTGGAGCACACGCTGCGTGGAATAATGGACAGGGCACTTGAGGCAGAACAGAGGCAGGAAGAGGAGGACTTCCTTAGCTCTCAAGGCCCCCTTTATCCAGACAGTGTTCCTGCATGCCCGCCGATCACACAGGAAGAGGACGAGGAGGAGGAGGAGGAGGAGGAGGAAGATTGTGTCAGTATGGAGGTGGAGCCTGGCACTCAGCATCAGCAGTCTTTAAGGGATCAATCCCAAGGAACACATGGACTTGTACGTGGCTGGGAGGAGGTGGCTGCGGACGTTGTTGTCCTTAGTGACCCAGAGGACTCCGGACCGAATGCCTCAGCAAACCTACGCTGCATGGCCTCCCTGATCCTGCAAAGCCTGCGTAAGGATCCTCGTATTCGTGGTATCAAGGAGAAGGACCAATACTGGCTGGCAACCCTCCTTGATCCACGTTACAAGGGTAAGGTTGCGGACCTTATCTTGCCATCGCAGAGGGAGCAGAGGATGAAACATCTTCGGGAGGCCTTGCAGAAAGGTCTGTGCAACGCGTTCCCAGAGACTGGGAGGTTACAAACTCCTGTTTCTGGACAACGTGTTGCTGAGGCTTCGGTCAGTCAAAGAAGGAGCGGTGGAGAAGGTGGCCGTCTGACCGATGCGTTCAGACAATTTTTTGGTCCGCAGCCCCAAGGTATGATCGGTTCCAGCAACCATCGCCAGCGTCTGTTTTACATGGTGCAGGAATACCTAGGGGCAAGATCAGACTTGGACACCTTTCCCACCGAAAATCCTCTGGGTTACTGGGTCTTGAGGATGGATCACTGGCCAGAGCTTGCACAGTATGCAATTGAGCTACTGGCCTGTCCTGCATCCAGCGTTCTTTCGGAACGCACATTCAGTGCTGCTGGAGGCGTGGTAACCGATCACAGGGTGCGTCTGTCCACTGACTCGGTCGATCGGCTGACCTTCATAAAAATGAATCAGTCTTGGATCACCACCAGCTACCAAGCACCTGATGCTGATGTAACTGAATAATTTTTTTCAGATCCCTTCAAAGACTGCCTATGCTGATGCTGAGTGACTATCCCTGAGTAATTATCCTCTTCCTCCTCAATCATCACGCTGATAGCTTGTAAGAACATTTTTGGTTCTGGGCGCCACCACCAGTGCCTAAGGCACAATTTTTCAGCCCCTGTATAACAGGGGCGTGTAATTACAATTTTTGATGTAATACTTTGCAGCAGGGCTCGTTCCTGCATTCCAACTAGAGTGTCTGTGAGGGGTTGCAGTGTTGTGGCACCAGCACCAGTGCCTAAGGCCCAATTTTTCTGCCCCTGTCTAACAGGGGCGTGTAATTACAATTTTTGATGCAATACTTTGCAGCAGGGCTCGTTCCTGCGTTCCAACTAGAGTGTCTGTGAGGGGTTGCAGTGTTGTGGCACCAGCACCAGTGCCTAAGGCCCAATTTTTCTGCCCCTGTCTAACAGGGGCGTGTAATTACAATTTTTGATGCAATACTTTGCAGCAGGGTTCGTTCCTGCGTTCCAACTAGAGTGTCTGTGAGGGGTTGCAGTGTTGTGGCACCAGCACCAGTGCCTAAGGCCCAATTTTTCTGCCCCTGTCTAACAGGGGCGTGTAATTACAATTTTTGATGCAATACTTTGCAGCAGGGCTCGTTCCTGCGTTCCAACTAGAGTGTCTGTGAGGGGTTGCAGTGTTGTGGCACCAGCACCAGTGCCTAAGGCCTAATTTTTCAGCTCCTGTTCAACAGGGGCATGTAATTACAATTCTTGATCTAATATTTCACAGCAGGGCCCTGTGAGGGCTTACAGTGTTTTGGCCACAGCAACACCTAAGGCCCAAATTTCTGCTGAGTATATAGGGCAGGACCCTACTTTCAAACATCTAACTTACAAACGACTCCTACTTGCAAACGGAAGGAGACAACAGGAAGTGAGATGAAATCTACCCCTAGGAAGGGAAATTCTCTCATGTAAGAGTTAATATGGGAAAACAATTTCTCCTTTCCACTGATGCTTTCCAATCCTTGTTCCACAAAAAAACCCAAATTTTCAAAAAACATTTTTCATTGGGACAAAAAAGTGAGGTGAAATCTTCTGAAGAGGAGGAAAGACGCAAAACAAATGTCACAGGGGTGATAACCCTTCCCTATGTTTTCCAAAAAGCTTAGAAAAGATTTTTTGGCTGGAGCTAAACACGTTAAAAATGTTCAAAATTACAAACAGATTCTACTTAACAACAAACCTACAGTCCCTGTCTTGTTTGCACCGCCTGTATACTGCTGTTCAGAGTATATAGGGACCTTTCCTTATTTTAATTTGGGTGCGGGGTTCCCCTTAATATCCATACAAGACCCAAAGGGCCTGGTAATGGACTGGGGGGTACCCATGCCGTTTGTCTCACTGATTTTCATCCATATTGCCAGGACCCGACATGACATTAAACCCGCAAGCAGTTTTAAATGAGATTTTTTCCTTTAAAAATGACATTTGGTGCAGGGACTGTTCTAAACATGGGAAACACGCGTCACTTTACAGGCATACTATAGACACCCCCCAGGTACGATATTTAAAGGAATATTTCACTTTTTTTTTTTTACTTTAAGCATCATTAAAATCACTGCTCCCGAAAAAACGGCCGTTTTTAAAAGTTTTTTTTGCATTGATACATGTCCCCTGGGGTAGGACCCGGGTCCCCACACCCTTTTTAGGACAATACCATGCAAATTAGCCTTTAAAATGAGCACTTTTGATTTCGAACGTTCGAGTCCCATAGACGTCAATGGGGTTCTAACGTTCGTGCGAACTTGCGGTCCGTTCGCGGGTTCTGGTGCGAACCGAACCGGGGGGTGTTCGGCTCATCCCTAATTAAGAGGAGAATAGCGCCATTCCTACACTTTAACAACCATAAAACACAGACTAAAGCAGCCAGTGTATAGGGAAAGATTTTACGGGTCAGAGTCCCTTTAAGGAAGTACAAGTGACCTTAGGCAAGGTCGATGCCAGTAGCTCTAGTTTTAAACACACCCATACTACATCTGCAAAGGATAGCAATAATGGAAATCCTTGAGTTTTGAGGGAATGCCTGACAATGGGTGCAGCTACATCCTCCTCTTCCTCATCAGTGAGCTTGAGGGCAGTCAGAGAAGGATCAGAGGGAAATTCGGGAGGAGAGGATGAAGGGGCTTGCTTACTGCCCATGCAGCCTGTAGTGTCTAAAAGTTCAAACAATTTTCCCATGAACACAGTCATGGTTACAGCAAATTCCTTCCTAGATAAATATGAAAAAGAGTGTGCTTCTGAAGAGGCAGGGAAGGATTCTAAAGGCAGAGAAAGATCTAGGAAGGGGGCAACAGTCCAGACTGACCATGTAAGTATCTCCAAGGGGGGCTAAGTAGACCCCCTCTAAACTGCTAGCAAAACTTGACCTGGCAGGTCCCAAAGTCCTAGTCTCCCTGTGTTTGTGATCTGCTATCTGAGTCGGATCCCTTTTAAGGGTACTCACGGCAGATACTGCAGTAGGAATTTGTACCTGTGTACCCAGTCACCCTTGTTAGAGGGCTCGTAGTGAATCCAGAGATCACTCCATGCTGTCATCTGTGGATGCAGGGAGCAAAAAGCAATTGGAGGAGCATGGATAATGAGACAAAATGGCATGTACATGCGCAGAACGGAATACTGGGGGGAGACTGCGCAGGCACAGAAGGGGAGCCAATTTTAAACTTGGAAGTAAACTGAAGTGCTTTCTGCTGTTTTGCTAAGACCGAAACAGACACAGCCAGTACTATAGATTAACCACCTCTTGGATGCCCCTCAGGCTCAGGGCTTTTGACCTTTTTTTATTGGATTAACTTTTCATGCAGTCTCATTACCCTAAGGAACTAAATGGGGTGATGTACCTCTATTTTAACGCCCACGCCAAATTTGAAGCTCCAACATGTGAATTACTACCACGAAGGACCAGGACTGAGTGGATGTACTACTTAGATATAGTAGGAATGCTTTCCTTTTCTCTTATATAGCTATATTTTTATTCAGCAATTTTGCCATGCCAATACTTTGCCACTGATTATGGTGTACAATATTGCAAGACTCATGAAGTTACACCAGTAGATAACTTGCCTGTTGCTACTGTACTTTTTGTATGATCACCTAACAGCATTCCTTGTGCTCTATTTTGAGAGATTATATTATACATTACTGATGTGTATCAGTTAATTAATTTTTGTTGAGCTGTTTAAGAGATAGAACTTGGCATTCCTGATGCATCTGCCATAATTTCAACTACCTCAAGGGACCTTAGGTCCTGTAGCTAATACATCCAGTTTTCTTACTTGTGGACAGTTACAAAATTCCATGTGCCATAAGAACTACCTTCTGTATAGACTGTAAAAGCTATTAATATTTGCTTGATTCATGTTATTTATGTGAAATCCTTCAAACACCAGTCCTGTATTCATTCTCAGAAAATCTTGTTTTTTGAAGTGGGATTATTGCCAGTTTAACCTGTGTGGAATACAACTGACAAGAACAATAGATGTTTATGTTAAAGTGGTTGTAAACCCCGCTTTGTTATTTTTACCTACAGGTAAACCTATAATAAGGCTTGCCTGTAGGTAAAATGATATCTCCTAAACGTGCACCATTTAGGAGATATTCACCCTTGATGCAGCCACTGACGTCAGCGGCGTATGCGCTCTGAAGGTCCGGCATACCATGCCGGATCTGCAGAGCTTCTTGCCAGAACCAAGGGCTCCCATGCGCATGCACTGGAGTGACATCATTGCGGCTTCAGCCACTCACAGCGCCAAGCCTACAAATGCTGAAAAAAGGCCAGGCGCTGCTGGGAGTGCTTCGTTCTAAGGTAAGTATTTCATAATGTGCTAGTATGCTATGCACATTATGGCAATGTCTTGCAGGGTTTTTTTTTATGTCAGGGGTTTACAACCACTTTAACTATATTACATTTATCTTTATCTTATCATATCTTTGGAAGCTGCACAAGGAGAACTCACCTTTTCTTATATTGTACGATATATGGAACTATTTCAATTTAACAAACTTCTCCATCAAGACTGATATTTACTTTAACCACTTGCCTACAGGGCACTTTCACCCCCTTCCTGCCCAAGCCATTTTTCAGCTTTCAGAGCTGTCGCACTTTGAATGACAATTGCACGGTCATGCTACACTGTACCCAAAACACATTTTTTTTATCATTTTCTTCATACAAATAGAGCTTTGTTTTGGTGGTATTAAATCACTGCTGGGTTTTTTATTTTTTACTAAAAAAAAAAAAAAAAAGACCAACAATTTTGAAAAAAAAAATGTTTTATTTAGTTTCTGCCAGTAAATTTTGTAAATAAGTTAATTTTCGCCTTCATTGATGTGCGCTGATGAGGCGGCACTGATGGGCACTGATAGGCTGAACTGGTGGGCATTGATGAGGCAGCACTTATGGGCACTGATTAGGTGGCACTGATAAGGAGGCACAAATATGCCTCACTTATGGGCATTGATAGGTGGCACTGATATGTGGCACTGATGAGCACTGATAGGTGGCACTGATGGGCACTAATAGGCGGCACTGATGAGCACTGATAGGCAGCACTGGTGGGCACTGATAGGCGGCATTGGTGGGCACTGATAGGCGGCACAGATAGGCGGTACTGATGGGCATTGATGGGTGGCACTGATGGGCGACACTGATGGACATTGATCGACAGCAGTATTGGGCATTGATGGGCAGCACTGATAGCCAGCACTGACTGGCATCGTTAATGGGCACTGATTGGTGGCACTTGTGGGCAGTGGTGGGCACTGATTGCTGCCACTGGTGGGCACTGATTGCTGGCACTGGTCGTCAATGGTGGGCACTAATTGGTGACACTGTTGGCACTATATTGTAATCAGGGCACTGATGATCAGTGCGCTGATTACATGTGTAGATGTCCCCCTGCGTGGAGATGCCGCTGATCGGCTCTCCTCGCCACACACTCTATCAGTGTGAGGCGAGGAGTGCCGATTACCGGCATCTCCGTGTTTACATGTGACCGGCTGTGATTGGACATAGCCGATCACATGGTAAAGAGCGGCAGACGGGATCGCGCCATGTCCTAGCAACGGGCGTGCGAGAGCGGCCGTTCTGAGACGCCATCATATGACGTTGTCCCAGAATGACAGCCGCACCGCCCTGCCATCATTTGATGGTGGGCGGGTGGCAACTAGTTAAGGATTTTAAGTCTGTTTTTGTGAAGCACTACAATTTAAAGTGATTGTAAATGCTGAAGGTTTTTTTTTTTACCTTACCTGCATTCTCTGCATTAAGGTAAAAAACGTTCTATCGTCAGCTCCCCAGCCCCCCAGATACTTATCATTTAAAAATGTAAAAATCAATAAAAACATTTTAAAAATTTGAGATCATTATTTCAATAGCAGATAGTTAAAGTGGATATGAAACAGAAAAAACACCAAGTTACAAAGAATGATAATTTTATTCAAGTATATTCAAGGTCAATACAAGAAGTTCTCATGGGAACTTTTTATTACATGTGATGTATAGGTGATAGGTGGACATCACTTTTGAGTAGAAGTAAATTTTCATGTGCAACATAGACATGAATTCTTACAGTAAGAGCAATGGAAGTGTTGCACACACTGTCAGTAAAATCAATATTAACTGATGCCTTTAACATTTTTTTTGAGCAAAAGAATATATAGACATTAAAATGTTACACACAGGTAAACCATATACAACTATAATTGGCAATTTTGGAACTGGAAATCAATGTTATTGCCTCCTTAAAAAAAAAAACATTCCATGAATTTTCTGGCATAGCAATTTAAACATTGGTGCACTAGACACATGGCACACCAAGATAAGCAAGGCATGGATCCTTCACACATGTCTAAGATAAGTCTTGTGTTTAAACCCTGGAGAAAAGAAAATGTGGAGGAGATACCAAAAGCGACCAATCAGATGCTCCGACTCATTGCCATTCCAGAGCCCAGAAATAGCTTTTCCTGCCTCCATTTTGATTACACCAATAAAGCTGGTCCATATGTTGTCTGACCTGCTCTTTCACATTGGTAACGTGTACTATTAATGCATAGCACCTACCTAAACAATAAGTTCACATTATATTCAATCTGGTAAAATACAAAGCTGTTGCTTATTTTTCCTGACAGATCAAACTGACTGTTTATGGGTCCCCACCAACTAATTTACAAAATACTTAAAGCCAAACAACACCCCTAGCCCCCCCCCCTTTCCCTAGATGCCCCCCCCCCCGGTACTTTTTATACTTATCTTTTTTCTGAAGTCTTGTTATAGGTCAAATGGCACACAGCATCCTCTTCCTTACCTCCGATGCTAGATAGTTCTCGATTATGCAAAGAGCTAATGTAATGATGTCAGTACAGTTCTCTGCATGATTGAATTGTGAGTGCAGTACCATGGCATGGCTCCTGCATTCACAGGAAGCGAACTGATCAATGCTGGATCACAAAGTGAGTTAGTCTACAGGGAGGAGACATATACTGCATTTTATTTGTATTTTTTAAAAAATTAAATAAAATAAAAATAAAAGTTGGGCTTTAAATTTCTGGAAACTATTAAAAACAGCTTGAATCTAATTGTTTGCCATTGAAATCACTCCCACTTTCCCTTCTTTCCTTTCCTGCCATACACTGACTGAACCAATAGTCAATATTCTGAGAAAGCATGCATCTATGCTAGCCATTATGGGTTACTCTGCAATGGTACATCCAATAAGTCAAGCTTGTTTTGTCAAATAAAAGGTGTAAAACTGATATGATACACATAATACCTGATACAGGATTATAAAAAGAACATTAACAAGCATTGTGGCTTTAGTCTTGGTGCTCAATTACCATTATTCAACAGCAATTTGAAGAACCACACTCAAGGATTGCTGTAACAAGTAAAGTAAAATTCTTATGCAGTTTTTAATATACTAACATTATCAGTGTAGACTGAGTATAACTCTAGTTTCTTAAAATACCCACATAAAAAAAAAACTTATAATGGTACCTCTTCTTGTCTAAGGCATTATTGAAATTTGCTGTTCAAGAAGACAGAAGTTCCCGCAAAACCAGTTGTATTTTCCCAGCTGTAACCAGTTTACGAATAATGCATAACCAAATCAATAGATGGAGCATTAGATGATAATAAACGCAAATTATCTATTTAACACCGTGGAAGGTGGTAAATAAGGTCAAACTCCATTCAAAAATGTTTTTTACATTTTAGGTAAGCTTGATCTACGGCAGAAGGATCTTCCACTAATGAACTCCTCCTGACTGACCATGCAGAACTTTATAGAAGTTCTTTAAAAAGTTGTTAAACTCTTTCTGCTTTGTCAAAAATATAAGCTCTACAATAGCACAGAGCTCCAAATTCTCTGGGATTGAGGATTTAATGGAGTAGAGTCTGTTCAATAAGCAAAGTGAATTTTCAGTGATCTCAATTAAGACAAAAATATATTTGGATACCCAAGCACTGGTAAGGGTAATAAAAAAGAAGTACATGCTTGTACATGAGTGGATTATTGAAGTGAACACACCTTAAGGACTGAATTATTTGAGCAATAACTTTACAAAGTGAACAATCTATTCTTCTTTACTGACCCAGTCCCACTGACTTTAACAGAAAAACTGATTTCTAGTTGTAGTTTCAATTCATATTTGAAAAAAAGTTATGTTAAAATGAATATGTTGCTTTTGGTGATTCATGCTCATTTGGTGATTTGGTGATACATGCTTATAGAACTGAATAAATATCTATGGCTGCATCTTACCTAACAGCAAGCAGGTCTAAGTAAGACTGGTCGACTATAGGAGCTAGCGTTTCAGATGGTCACCTGCTTTCCAGTAGAAAGACTAGAGGGGACTGTCTGTGGGAACGGGTTTAACATTTCCCTGCCACAATTTTTCGCACACTAGTATTTCTACTTGGCCCTGCTTTTGATTCTCGATATTATGTCGGCAACAGTTGTTCTATTTGGACTGTGTTGCTGCTTTGACAAAACCTGACATATGACATCACAGGAAAATCTTCTGGAGCTTACTGAGCATGCCATGTCAGTACAAGGGATTTCACCATTCTCAATAATACTAATGTTTATTTAAAGCTGCCAAATGCTGATTTACTTCACAAAGGCATGCACAAACTTAAATGCTGAAGAATCTATTAAGCAGTTAGTTGTATCAGAGTCATACATTTTCTGATAAATCACCTATATAAAGTGCAGTTTTGTGTAGGGGAAAGCACTCTATAATGCAACAACTGATATCTCTCATTATAAGCAATATATGAAGTGCCACCATCTCCCTTACTGTCAGTAAACTCCTATAGTCTATTATGCATGAAATGCAATTTTTATGTAAAGCCTTGAGTGCATTTATCAGAATAATGCTGCTTAAAGTCTTATTACACAATATGATGAACTGAAGGAAGACACGTGACTATATGGTGAAAATAAGGATTGGCATGAAGGGCTGACCACTACACATAGGTAGGAATAGTAAAACACATACTGGACTAGTATTGGTTCACTCCTGTGTTTGGATGATATGAGTCTTGTATTAGGATGACAAGAAAAGGTTAGTAGCTCTAAATGTTATGGGTGGGTGCTGACGGGCTGACTTCACTGCTATCAGATATTCCCTGGGGACACTAACAAAGATATCTCCTCCATACCTTCTGCCTCTAACCCCAGTCTTAGTCATTACAAAGTCAAGTAAGGAAGTTTCCTGATCCTGCAGCATCTTGCATAATGTAAATTAAATAGACATATTCAAAATTTAGCGGCAAGCGTAGGGCACCCTTGTAATAGCCTTGACAGGTTGGTAGAGCTAAGAACTGAGGTGCAAAGATGTCACCAGAGGACTCCCTGAGAGACAGAAAAAAATTAAAATATACAGTGGGTGAATTAAGGCGTCCAATATTGAGGTTTTAGACAAGCGTTTCATGTAATCTGTGGATTAGAATTATGGATATAAAACAGGGTAGTGATCAAGCCCATTCAACAAAATGTGCAATCTGTGGTTGGCTATCACAAAAATAATTTATTGGTCAAAAAAAGAATTTCTTTGATTCTTTAATATTCGGTCTACAACAAAAAAGTGTAAAATTTCTTTGAGATAGTTTCCTTAGACATAAATGGCTAAATATTTTGTACACGTTAATTAACCCATTTAAAAAGCTTTATTTGCATTACCCATGCCAAGCAATTACATGTCAGCTTGTAATAACAGTTCAAATATTTTGTACAGTTATCAGCAGCAAGTTCCAATAATTCTTTTTTTGATTTTTTTTAAATATTATATCATTCGAGAGTTTCAAATGCAGATTTTAAACAACCATCTGCTCTCCCTTTGGAAAGAAAGAACTTTTATGTAAAAAAAATATCAAATATAAATTTATGAAAGACCATTCATGACATATACAGTAAGTGTATATAGTTTTGCTACAGCAGCTTGTGATATTTGGATTTAATTTAGATGCAAGGTCATATATAACCTTTACTAAACACACTAGTATAAGACCATAAATGAATGTATACAGTCAGGGTTTTGTTTGTGTATAGAGATACATTGCATTACTCTTGTACACATTAGCATACTTATAACCACACCACTGGTAGTACTTCGTAGGCTGCATAAGTTTTTGATGTAAAAATGTAAAGCAAACGTTGACTGAGACAGAGCCAACAAATTGTAAAGCATTCATTCCCAGTAGTTCAATTGAAACGTTAATTCATTATATTCACAAATAAATCAAATATGAAGGCTGCCAGAACTATTGTGCACTTGTACGTCGGTAACATTCTGTAAACAATATCTGATAGCGTTTCAGAAAAAAACCAAAGATTATACAAAGGATTCTTTGTCTCTGTCTGCACATATTTTACAATCTGTTGACTCATCATTTTTTGTAGAGTCTTCTTGTTCCAGCCCAAAGTTTTCACCTGTGTCCCTAGTTACACTGTCATAAGAAGGTGGAAAAGACGTAGAAGAAATAGACTCTACTTTCTCCAAATGATGCCCAAAATTTTCATTCATCATTATGGCAATAAGGCCTTCCTTCTCAGGGGCTTCTTCTTCAATAATGTTTCCGTCACAGGACCTGTGACGGTAAAGGAATGAGGCTTGTTTCATGGAACGATAAAGCAAATGCCTCCTAAAGGCTCTTTGGATGATACGGGCAGACACCTCTTCTTGTTTGCGTCTTAAGGTGCTGGTGATGGGTTCGTAAGAAATTTTAGATGGGTTGGCTGCCATAAATTTTTCTTCCATTTGTATCTTTAGAGTATCCATCTCCCCAGATTCTCCAAGAACTCTTTTGGTGAAGGCAAACAAAATATCCAAGCAATGAATCCTGTCTCCGCTAACCATAGGAAGATCCATGGCTATCAGTTTGATCTTATTTGGTATAGGTATGCGTAAGGGTTCAGCAAGCGAGTCAGCAAATGTAGACAGGACTGAATAATCAATGAACTGTGTTGCTTCTGGGTCAAACTTCTCCCAGACTTCGTAAAACATTTCAAAGTCATCTTCACTTAGAGGTTCTGTACTTTCTTCAGTGGCCACACTGAAGTTTTCCAGAATAATGGCTATGTACATATTAACCACAATAAGAAATGATATGATAATGTAGCTAACAAAAAAGACAATCCCAACAGGGGGATTTCCACAGTTCCCAGGAGAGCTTCCTGGATTGGGAAAGTCTGGATCACAGTCAGGTTTATTACTATTTAATATTGGATTGAGAAGGCCATCCCATCCTGCTGAGGTTGTGATTTGGAATAGGCAAATCATGCTGTTTCCAAATGTTTGAAAATTGAACATGTCATCAATTCCACTTTCCATCTTTACGTAGGCAAAGTTTGACATGCCAAAAATGGCATATATGAACATAACAAGGAAAAGCAAAAGACCAATATTAAACAAGGCTGGGAGTGACATCATTAAGGCAAACAGAAGAGTCCTTATTCCTTTGGCTCCTCTTATAAGTCGCAGAACACGTCCAATTCGTGCCAAACGAATTATTCTGAATAATGTCGGAGACACAAAATAATTTTTTATAATATCAGAAAGTACAATACCTGCAAAAAACAGAATGAGAGAACTTAGAACTATTTTAACAGCATAAAGCAAACATAACACGTGTGAACAGCATTACTATCACCCAAATGATGGGCAGACTAAGGTATTTAGTAAGGAGGCACGGCACATTTTTTTGAAGTTGTAATTTTTTATCCCAATTTTTTTGGAAAATTAAGAAAAAAATGTTTTTGCTCACATTTTTAAAAAATGTTTTACATAATGTCACCAGTGTAGTACAGCATCATTGTATAACTGGTGTGGCAGTGATCAGCGACAGTGACTGGTGACAGTATGTAAAAAAAAAAAAATGTAATAATTAATTAAAAAAAAATGTTATTGTTTTTTTTTTTCCGTTATCTTACATTTTTTTTTACACAGTATGACAAGAGCAATACACTGTAGCACTCAGGGTGGTGGATCAGGGTTTTTTCTTTTTTCACATACTATATATATTGCTTATAGCATTGATTGGCCCTGTGATCACTGTGACCAATCACAGCTAGCAACACAATTGTATACAATGAATGGCATGAAAGGAAGCCATCCATGGTTTACAATTATCATGTGATCTGCTGTTATTGGTCATAGCAAACACATAACACTGGCAGCAGGCCACTGCAGTGATCAGTCATCCGCTATGTCTGGTGGACACAGCAGGTGACAGATCGAGCCGTATTGTGCCAGGAAGGGCCACACAATTCACGTTCTCGGGAGGACATCATATGATGTCCTCCCAGAACAATAGGGTTCATGCTCGAATGTCATTTTACAATGGCCTGAGCGGGAAGCAGTTAATAAAGCAATTTGGAGTCGTTAATTACTTAATTTAAGGCAGGACTTCATTTTAATATAGAGTGACCATGCAGGGAAGCTGTATGAAGGATATCTCTGACTGCACATTATATGGTTTAGGTAAAACTCCCCCCCCCCCCCCCCCACTGCCATAATCTTCTGGTGCCGTTAGGGATAATAGAACTAAGGCAGCTGTGGCAGGTACTCATCAAGAGTGCCTGACTATGTCCACCCTTTCCGTCCCCCTCCTGCATTCATAGAACCCATACTACAGGTTCTATAAATAAACATGATCAGGATCAAAAGTCTGCCCCCTCCATTCATAGATCACAAGTATTCCTATGATTGAAAATGTATTTAACTGTTGCTGTCCTAAAAGAGGTAATTGACAGGCACTCTGTGAAAAAAATACGCCTAATACTCCATCTAGCGGAAAACAGTGTCAAATAGCTGCAAAATCAGGATGTGAGAAAATGTTTCCTTCTTTTACAGGAAACGTATCAAGGGTTGTTTTAAATGATGCTGACTTTTTTAGAGTTTGGGCAAGCTTATACATTTTCAAAAGTAACGTTACATTATTTTTTGCATTAACTCACTTTCTAAATGCAATAGTGTGACTACTTACCCACAACTGAAAGGATGACCACCACAAAATCAAAGATATTCCAGCCAATGGTGAAATAATAGTACCTAAGAGCCAGGATTTTTAGTGTACATTCGCCAGAAAAAATGACCACAAACGCCAGGTTAATATTGTACAGTAAGTTTTCAATGTCTTCACTCTGCTCATCGGTTTCCACCATCATAGTGACCATGTTAAGGCATATAAGAACCATGATAATAATGTCAAAGGCTTGCTTTGTCACCACATCAAAGACGAATCCCTGAAATTTGTTCTGCAAAATGAGGCAAAATAAGGTTCAGCTTAAAAGAGTCAAAGCATCTGCATTATTACAGAAACATTAACAAGTATGAAAAATCTACCATGACAAGCTGACTTTAAAGTTCTGACCTTATAGCAAACATCTATTATTTACTAAGATATCAATACTTTATGAATAGCAAAATAGAGGTGCAGTAAGGGTACATTACGTTGGTGTAGTTACATTACACTAATAAAAGTAGATTTTTAACAAAGAGAATCAAAGAAGGCCTGGACCCCACAACAGCTCCTTGAAAGCAGCAGGTATTCTTTAGAATGCTTTGCAGACTAAGGTTTAGCCATTTGTGTATAAGAGAGCATCTAAAACACCAACAATTTTCTTAGCAGTTACATTTTTTAATCAGCAGGTGCCATGGAAGAGGATAGATGGGGTCAAATCAAATTAGAGTTGGCCATTAAAATAGAAACTCTATTAAGTAAAATAGTACAGTGAGAGTGATGGGGATAACTTTTGATCATTTTAGGGGTTTAATAAAAAATGGACAACTTCTCTTGCAGAATTTAACCACCTAACCAGGCCTTATGTATTTTTCTCCCAAAATCCTCTTAAGTCTCAAAGTGTGTTTTTTGGCAATGTCTTGGTTCTGCACATCACACCTTTTAAAGTTTGTAGTCTACCCCAAGGTATTATACATTGTTCTTTTTTGGGGGGCAGATAGAAATTTCATTTGGTAGCAAATATGGATGAACATATTTTTATTTCCTTTGTTTTTATTGGAAATAAATATTAAACATTTTAGAAACTATAATTAATTGTTTTCCTCTAAATTTTCCCAATGCAACATTTAAGTACTTAGTGCACCTCCACATATGTATAGAAAAATATAATATATTAATGTGATTGTAAAGTCCTCATTTTTGTTCTATAAAAAATAAAGCATACATGTTATACATACCTGCTCTGTGCAGTGATTTTGCACAGGGCAGCCCAGATCCTCCTCTTCTCAGGTCCCTGGTTGGTGCTCCTGGCCACTCCCTCCTTGAGTGTCCCCATAGCAAGCAGCTTGCTATGGGGGCTCCCAAGCAGAGCTGCAGCTTTGTGTATCCATTCAGACAAGGAGCTGCGGGTTGTCCCTGCCCCCTCTCTCTCCTGATTGGCTAACTGAGTTTGATTGACAGCAGCGGGAGCCAATGACGCCGCTGCTGTGTCTCAGCCAATTGGGAGAGAGTGTCCCGGAACGGGTGAGGCAGTCGTGGACTGGATAGAGATGCACCTCAGGAAAGTATTAGGGGGCAGAGGGGAGCTGCTGCACATGGAATGCTTTAAGATAAAAAACCCCCTGCCTTTACAATCACTTTAATGCAACTTTTATGTGACAAGGGGACATACTTCCTTACAGGCAAATTGGTCATTAAAACTATAGAGAAGATTTTTATGGCTACACTTCAGCTTTAAATTGGAATTGGGTCAGTGAAGGCACAAATTAGCATGATGGCAACTTTTGACAGGTTTGTGATCGCTTAAAAATTTGAAACACATTGCGCTCACTTATGTGAGCATTTGATGCTTGTGCAGTAAATGCAAATTTCATCCAGATCATCTGATGTCATTGTTGTGACCTGGGGATTCATTTTGGGTGGGAGTATTTTTATTTATTTTTAATATGAATATATGAATATATGAATATGTTGCATATTTTCTGGGGTTAAGGGTGTTTCTACTTTTTGGTGATCTCCTCACTTTAGTAACACACTGGAAAGAGGGCCTAAAAGAAACCATTTCCTACTTTATTCAAAACTAAAAAAAAAAATTAGACAGGTGACTAAGGAACATAGGGGGTTATTTACGAAAGGCAAATCCACTTTGCACTACAAGTGCAAACTACAAGTGCAAAGTGCACTCAAAATTGCACTGAAAGTTCACTTGGAAGTGGAGTCACTGTAGATCCGAGGGGGACATGCAAGGAAGATAAAAACAGCATTTTAGCTTGCACAAGATTGGATGATAAAATCAGCAGAGCTTCTCCTCATTTCAGATCTACCCCTCAGATTTACAGTGACTGCACTTCCAAGTGCACTTGCAGTGCAATTTCAAGTGTACTGTGCCCTTGTAGTTTGCACTTGTAGTGCAAAGAGAATTTCCCTTTTGTAAATAACCTCCATTGTCTGTTAATAGGATGAAAAGGTTGTAATTCATGTTATGGCCTCGTTCACACCATGATGCAGAGACCTCAGTTTTTCTGAAAGAGTTCTGCCAGGGCTCAAAAAAAAACAATTGTTTTCTATGTGCCCTGTTCATATCACAACATGCAGGTTTTTTTCTGCGCGGGAATCTGCACTGTGTATGCACATTTTTTGCAGGTAAAATAAATGTGCATATACTATCAATATGCATAAATTAAATGATTACTAGTTCTCCATAAGCCCCCCTCCAACCCACTGCTGTTGCTGTACAGAGGGAGACAGGAGTGGTTCTGTGTAAAATGCACCTGCCCCCCCCCCCCCCCAACAGTAGAAGTTTGGATCCAATCAGGGGCAAATGTGGAGCAAGCACTGAGGATCATGGGATTTGTAATCCTTAAAGGGGCCCTGCTCAATACAAGTGAATGGAGGCTAATACCTGCAGAACTACAGGCCCACATTTCTCTGCATACAGAGGGGGGGAGATAGAGCATTTTGCCAGGCAAAAATGACCAGAGCTGGGGGAGACCAGCAGGGAATGAGACAGTGCAGACTTATTGCTGGGGTCTGCACCTGACACCAGGCGGGCAGTGTTGGGAAACCAGTGTGAGTGGACCTGTCCTCTGCTTGCCTACACCGATGACAGAACTGTAAGGGCCAAAATGGGAGACTGAGCCACAGAGAGCTGCTGTGTCTCAGAACCTGAGCTGGGGGAGACCTGTTGTTGAGTGTGACCATCAGAGAGGACCTTATCATGAGGACTGAGACTTCTGAGACCGATGAGCGCCAAGCATACTGGACCTGATCTGCTGCATACCGGAAGTGGTAAGCGCAACTACTGAGCTTAACCTCTTTCTGCCCACTGTTAAGGTTAACTAACACTGCCTCTTACTTAGGAACCCATCTGCCATCCCTTGTGTACAGTCTTAAAAGGACCACTACATGTGCACTACCTACAGAAGGGCCCCAATGAAAGCTGGCCAACACTGACAATTAGGCAACAGATACTTTAGATACCATCAGGGGTACCCCTTTGCCAGTAGCACATAAACCCACCCGCTATTGGGGCTGTATGCATAAAGTGCACCCAGGAACACAGTTTGAGTAGCTATTGCTAAGAATTACAGTGGGGTTTCTTTTATGTCATTCATGCTTTCAAGGTTTATGTTATTCTTACTAATGCTGTGTATACTGATTAAATGGGGTTTAGCCTTATTTCAGTGTAAATCAATGGCTGTAGGTGAGTCTAACCTGCCTGTCAGTTACATTATTGTATTCTGTTGTTCTGTTTATTTGTTCTATGCATATTGCATTTGCTTAGCTTTTTGATAATATATTTACCTTGTTATCCTCAAGTTGCTTGTGGTCTATTTTTTGTGTACTATTGTAGAGTGGTACAATATTAACCCTTACGATACACAGGTGTGAACAGCCTAAAACGCAGTGGAGACCAAGCAGTTTAAGGAGTCATGGCAGTACAGAGGACATATCAAACCAAGCAGCTCCTTCGGGAGTAGAACTACAAGTGGGGGTTCATCCAGGATACGTCTATTCTGCAAGGTACCAAGATAACAAGCCACACACAGCTAACATGGATCCTACTGGCCCAACCCAGTGGTGCAAGGAGGAAAATGGCCATTGGGAGTCAAGCGTGGTGGTCAAAATCCCGAGAAATGCCTGGACAGAAGAACAGCTAGTTCAGTGGAAAGTGGCAGAAGTCAACCCAGAAAGGAAATGGTGACCCTGCTGGTTGGAAGAATCAGCAAGCAGCCTGCAAAGATGATACAAGATACTCCTCTTGAGCCATCAGCAGATTTACTGACTTGCTACAATTGTGGAGGTGTGGGCACCTACAAATGTAAATGTCCAAGTCCGCTGAAGGGAGAGGAGCACCGACAGAAACCACAGAGAAAGTACTTCAACATGGTTCAGGGCACGTTGGAAGAAGTCCAATCGGCTAGGCCTGCTACATCAGTCGATGTTATCCAAGTTCCTGACAAGTTAGTAGGCCCCTGTTGCTCACAGAAGAGATTCACTGGTAGAACATAGACATGAAGAGTTGTCCATTCCACCAATCAAGAGGGAGCTAATAGCAAAATACGTCTCATGACCCATTGGGTGAGAGGCCTGGGAAAGTTGACTGTACAACCCAACTGTCATCAAATGCCAGCCTTCCCCACTCCAGTTTCAAAGGAGGGCAACTCTAGCTCACCCCCTGATACATCTTGGTGGGCCTTATCAGTATCAGTGGTCTATGGAGAAGGCAACCCTCTTCCCTCTGACAAATGGTGGGAGGTTCCCTCACCAGGTTTCTGTTTGAATGCCAGTCGTTTACTTTTTGATACTTACTAACCTGATTTTTCTTCCTTTTGTATATTCAAAAGCTATGTACCAGGATTTGGACATGAATGTGATACTGGACTCAGTCCCTCTTTTGGAGAACAAAAGGACCTTTTGTGGGGGGAGTAGCCGAGTGTACACTGGCTTGTGAAGTCCTCAGTCCCCACTGACCCATCAAACCAAGTGGCTCCTTTAGGGGTAGTGCTTGAATAGCAATGACTTTTTTAGCTTATTTAAAGTACTTTTATTGTGCCAACAACTTACTCAGCACTTTACATATATATATAGTACATTCACACTAGTCCCTGCCCTCAAGAAGCTTACAATCTAAGGTCTGTAACTTACATCTATACCGACATATACTGGGGTCAGTTTAGACAGGAGCTAATAACCTACCAGCATGCCTTTGCAGTATGGGAGGAAACTAGAGTACCAGGAGATAATTTATGCAGGCACAGGGAGAACATGCAAACTCCAAGAAGGTAGCATCACAGTTGGGAACCGAACCGACAACTCTCATCCTGCCAAGCAGAGGCGCTAACCACTAAGCCACTGTGCTGCTCTGCATCCCGCTGGGCTTACACCAGTGTGCTATGGTTTGGGTGCAATGTGATTGTATTTTTTACAGGTTTTAGGCGTGCTCCCATTGACTTCTATTAGACTGTGCATTTTCTGAAAGCGCATCAAAGATGCAGCATGTAGGACTTTGATGCACTTTCAAGAAAACACACGTTCTACTAGAAGTCAATGGGAGCATACCTAAAACTGAGTGTGAACCCGCTCTTTTAGAACATCCATTTTGTTTGCTTACATGAGGCCTTGGAATTGGCTTCTGAGGCTTTTTTGAACCCAGTTTCTTCATAGCATTGTAGTATTTTTTTTGCTCTTCTGTCATAAAAATGTCTTGGCCCCCTAAGTAAAATGATATAACAACAATTATTATTTTTGCTATAACAAGCAGTACATTATTATTATGCAAAATAAAAATAAAAAAAACACAGACTATTGTGAGAAGTTCTCACACTTCCTCATTAAAAAAAAAAAATCTGTTTTTCAGTTTTAGTCTGTGGGCCTATTGGAGAATTTCTGACCTGACAGGAAGTGAGGATAAAATTGCCCAACGGGGACATAGACCACAATAAAAAACCTTCCCCGCTACTAGCACAAACAAATAAAAAGTTGATCCTTGGTACTGGCTTGGGCCCATTTAAGTCTATATACAGTGCCTCAAGTATGACATTGCTATTCTTAAAATACAATTTATATTTTTTCAGAAATGACATCAAAACTCTCCAATCAAATATAGTAACCATTAAATGTAAGGCTGTACAGTATTTTACAAGTCATTTGTTAACATTTATGTATTATAAAAAAAAGTAAGAAACAGAAGTCTATATCCCTGACCCCAGTCAATGTCAATTAAAGTGAATCTGTGCCCAGACATTGAGCATCAAAGTATTTACATATTCTGAACAAGCAGTCAAAGTAATTTAGTGCCTCATTCACTACTGTAGTTACAGGCATTGTGGAAAATTGAATCTCCAAAGATCTCAACAGAGGTACTGAAATGTCAACTATTTTCTATGGAGAGCAGAATTTTGGCAGCCCGACAACCACCTAATGTAAACAACCAACTGAAATCAGACTCGGGAGTCTCTTTCATGACATTTGAGACTGAATTATTTCACAGTACATGCAGCAAGGGAGGTCATGGATGTCTTGTTTTAAAGCACTTTTACTCTTTGTTTAGAATATGTAAATATTTTAATGTCCATAGTATGGACACGGTTGTACTTTAAATATCAAGTCTAATGGCCATTTTCTGGTCTGACAGCAAATGTCAGCCTATGATAAAGGAGCAGTGTTATTTTAGGGGATGTTCCCCTATCTCTTGTAACTGATTTACACTTTCTGATGAGTAATGTCTTCAACTGAGTCATTCTAGAAAAAGCATCTTGCTTATCTGATTGAGTGTTATTAATCCTGGATTCTATGTCTAGGATGGTGAATGTTTTATGCAGTACACATCTCAATCAAAAAAGCTGAAGTAAAACTGGCATAAGTGAGATTTAAAATAACTAATAATAACAAGAAAATGAATGATGTAAGACTGGGAAAAATTGGATGTTAACACAGGTGGTTTTAATTGTAGTGGTTTAAGTGAAGGAAATTGTGGCAGTATGTACAGTTGTGCTCATAAGTTTACATACCCTGGCAGAATTTATGATTTCTTGGCCATTTTTCAGAGAATATGAATGAAGCTGAAGCCATTTATTATCAATCAACTGTGTTTACTCTTTTTAAATCATAATCACAACAGAAACTACCCAAATGACCCTGATAAAAAGTTTACATACCCCAGTTCTTAATTCCGTATATTGCCCCCTTTAACATCAATGACAGTTTGAAGTCTTTTGTGGTATTTGTGGATGAGGCTCTTTATTTTCTCAGATGGTAAAGCTGCCCATTCCTCTTGGCAAAAAGACTCCTGTTCCTGTAAATTCTTGGTCTGTCTTGCATGAACTGCACGTTTGAGATCTCCCCAGAGTGGCTCAATGATATTGAGGTCAGGAGACTGAGATGGCCACTCCAGAACCTTCACTTTATTCTGCTGTAGCCAATGACAGGTCAACTTGGTCTTGTGTTTTGGATCATTGTCTTGTTGGAATGTCTAAGTACATCCCATGCGCAGCTTCCTGGCTGATGAATGCACATGTTCCTCCAGTATTTTTTGATAACATACTGCATTCATCTTGCCATCAATTGACCAAATTTCCTTTGCCTTTGTAGCTCACACATCCCCAAAACATCAGCGATCCACCTTTCATCATAGGACTTGTTGACTCCTCTCCAAATGTAGTGTTTATAGTTGTGGCCAAAAAGCTCAGTTTTGGTCTCATCACTCCAAATGACTTTGTGCCAGAAGGTTTGAGGCTTGTCTCTGTGCTGTTTGGCGTATTGTAAACGGGATACTTTGTTGCATTTGTGTAGTAATGGCTTTCTTCTGGCGACTCGATCATGCAGCCCATCTTTCTTCAAGTGCCTCCTTATTGTGCATCTTGAAACAGCTACACCACACGTTTTCAGAGAGTCCTGTATTTCACCTGAAGTTATTTGTGGGTTTTCCTTTTGCATCCTGAACAATTTTCCTGGCAGTTGTGGCTGAAAATTTAGTTGGTCTACCTGACAGCGGTTTGGTTTCAACAGAACCCCTCATTTTCCACTTCTTGATTAGAGTTTGAAAACTGCTGATTGGCATTCTCAATTCCTTGGATATCTTTTTATATCCCTTTCCTGTTTTATACAGTTCAACTACCTTTTCCCGCAGATCCTTTGACAATTCTTTTGCTTTCCCCATGAGTCCAGAAAAGTCAGTGCAGCACTGGATGAAAGATGCAGAATCTGTCAGGAGTCCAAAAACTCATTGACCTTTTATACACACACACACACTAATTACAAGCAAACAGATCACAGGTGAGGATGCTTACCTTTAATAGCCATTCAAACCCCTTTGTGTCAACTTGGGTGCATGTCATCAGGCCAAAATCACCAGGGTGTGTAAACTTTTGATCAAGGTAATTTGGGTAGTTTCTGTTGTGATTATGATTTAAGAAGAGTAAACACAGTTGAATGATAATACATGGCTTCAGCCAAACACTAACCATGAGTGAAAGAAAAGTTTTTGTGTTATCATTCATATTCTCGGAAAAATGGCCAAGAAATAAGGGTATGTAAACTTATGAGCACATTTGTAAGTGCACTGTTGTATGCTCAATACTTCATTTACTGTACTAAGAAAATCAGGCAACTAAATAACAGTATCTGGGATGAACTTAAAGTGGGATTAAACCATCTTTTTTTAAATTGCTGACAGGTAGGGCTTTTATGCCATAATGTTTCCCCGTCTGTCAGCTGTAATATACACTGAGCTGCGCATGTGCAGCTCAGCATGCATTAACACCCGATCTCTGCCATGATGATGTGCCACGATGATGTGAAAATACAAGCACTTGGGATTTATAGAATCAGTGACAGTGCAGCACTGGAGGGCACGTTATGATAAGTGTCATAAAGTTCTGGTATGCAGTGCATATTTGTACATTATGACCTAAACCCACAGGGGGGGGCATTTTTTTAATCAAAGAACTTACTGCCACTTTTGGGGGGAATTCATAAGCAATGTCGTGGATACTCTTTTTAATTCTGTCAGCCCTCCACATGGAAATTGTGGGTTCTTGCACCATACATGTACCTGTCAGAAACAGCTACATGAATCTGTCGGAGGCTGGCACTAAGGTCAGGGATGCACAATCAACAGATGCAAAAACATATTTGTGTTCAGAGACTCTCTATAAAAGGAGATGTGCACACAGTTTTTTTAAAGGACAGCTGAAGCAGGTTATATATGTTTAGAATTAGTGATCTGAATATGAAGTATTTACCTGCAAAAATGCCTGTGATTAAACTTTTGCACAGACTTCTTAAAAGCCATGATTATAAAGAACTGCACTATGTGCAAAATCTGCATCCAAAAACAAACACAGGTACAAAGCTGTTTGCCTTGAACACTCATACCTAAATTTGTGTTTTCTCTGGATTTTTTTTTTATTTAATGGTTGACTATCTGGCTCCATCCAGTTTTAAAATAACGCAACTTAAGTGTTTCCAACAGCTTGAAGGGGTCAAATTGACATGGCTTCTCTAAACTGTATTTACACTCTTATTCTACACTTAGCCAGCAGTAACAATTTATGAAGTTTTCTTTTCAAGATTCTTAGTGACCTGACACAACTAACTGTAGAGAGATGTTCTTATGCACCGGTTGCTATGGTTGCGGTAATGACTTGGAATGGACGGAGATCTTTCATGGTAAATAATAAAGCATGTCTACATATGCATTTAACTATGTAAATTCAGTAATAGCTTAGGTCCAGTATAGGAGTATCACAGGTACTTATTGTAAGTAAATACATATATATAGTAAAACCTTGGATTGCAAGCATAATTCATTCCAGAAACATGCTTGTAATCCAAAGCACTTGTATCAAAGAAATAATGGAAACCAAAATGATTAATTCCACAACCACTTATTCATAGGTCTTTCAGTTTATAGTCCATGCAAAAAGATTATAGTAATGTGACCAGGTTGTGTAACCATAAAATGTCCATCCACAAATGGAAGCCTAAACAGGGGTGATTAGAAGCAAAATCCGGCAGGAGCTATAGAGTATAAAAGAGAAGAGAGGCGCCTCTAAGTGTAGCAATATGTTGCTAAATGTTGTACCTTCATTAAATGTAACCATATTGCTACACTTAGAGGTGCCTCTTTTCCCTTTTTACTCAGTTGTGACGTGACGCTACTTGTATATCAAGACATTGCTTGTATATCAAGTCAAAATTTATTTAAAAATGTTGCTTGTTATGCAAAACGCTCTCAAGCCAAGTTACTCTCAATCCAAGGTTTTACTGTGTATATATATATATATATATATATATATATATATATATATATACACACACACACGTACACTGGCCACTTTATTAGGTACACCTGTTAAATTGCTCGGTAACACAAATTGCTAATCAACCAAAATTTATAATGTTCTGGGGGTTTAATTAAGTTTATTGCCAAAAATTAAGATTTTTACATGTATGCGGAAAACAAAATAAAAAAGTTGCTCTGAAGCTGAACTGAGTAAAAGATCAGCTTGAAGGGGTACATTTATGCCACTGCTGTGATTGCTCTTGATAGAGAGGAGGAATTCTTCATACTCTCACAGACCTCAGGAAATCCAGAGCATGTTGCCATGCAGAGAGACACCGTGGAGTTTTTTTTACGAAAGGAAAATCCACTTTGCACTACTAGTGCAAACTACAAGTGCAAAGTGCACTTGAAATTGCACCGAAAGTGCACTTGGAAGTGCAGTCGCTGTAGATCCGAGGGGGACATGCAAGGAAAATAAAAAGATAGCATTTTAGCTTGCACATGATTGGATAATAAAATCAGCAGAGCTTCCCCTGATTTCAGATCTACCCCTCAGATTTACAGCGACTGCACTTCCTTGTGCACTTTCAGTGCAATTTCAAGTGCACTTTGCACTTGTAGTTTGCACTTGTAGTGCAAAGTGGATTTGCCTTTGAAATAACCCCCATGTGATAGTAACTTTGCAAATAAGAGCTTCTAAATATATATTTTTCTTCTTTTTTTTTTTGAAGGGGGATGGGGGTAGGGGGTGTCTGCACACAAGTTCAATTTTCCCAATAGAAAGGAGAGTTTTAAGCGCTGTTAGACAATCTAGAATTTGTTTTTAATTGTTATGTTTTATTTCTGTGCACAAGCTAAGAGACAGCAAGAGCAAGGCTGCTGCCATTATAATAACATATATCCTTAAATATATACAAAGTAATCCTAATTAGATACACTCTCTAATTTTCCTAATTGAGGCCTCTAGCACCATTACAGACACACTCAGATACTTATCTTCTTCTTTTGTTGGTTGAAGTTGTCAATAATCACACCAATAAAAAGGTTCAGCGTGAAGAAAGAGCCAAATATGATAAAAACAACAAAATATAGGTACATGTACTTATTAATTTCATAAATTGGCTGTTGTTCAGTCTAGGAAACAAAAAACAAAGAACAGTAAATACAAGTTCAAAACAGCATTATACAATACACATTACAACAATAAGCTACTATGTAAATAAACAACATTCTCTGCACACATATACGTGTATTGAGGTTAATTAATATTAGGTACCCTATTTCTCTGTATATTTTTCAGGCTGTAATCAATCAGCCAAACAAAGGACTTAATTTACTAAAATAGAGAATGTATATTTTGTATCTTAGTAGCTACAGTGAAGCTTTGTTCACTTTGAATATCCAATCATGTGCAAGGGAAATATGGAAATATATATTAGCTAAACTAAAAACAATTATTTAAACTGATGAACACATATTGATGAAGTGATAAACATTTAGGCAAACACAATGCAAATGCATTTAAAAACAGTTTAAAAGTATTATTAAATGTCTAAACAAACATTGAATACTAGGGATGAGCCGAACACCCCCACGTTCGGTTCGCAGCAGAACATGCGAACAGGCAAAAAATTTGTGCGTGCACCGTTAAAATCTTTGGGACACGAACATGAAAAACCAAAAGTGCTAATTTTAAAGGCTTATATGCAAGCTATTGCCATAAAAAGTGTTAGGGGACCCGGGTCCTGCCCCAGGGGACATGTATCAATGCAAAAAAAAGGTTTAAAAAAAGTAGTGCATCTTTCCCATGTTCATAACAGTACCATAGTAAAATTACATTTCTAAAAGAAAAAATGTCATTTAAATTTGTTTGCAGCTGTAATGTCTTGTCGAATCCTGGCAATATAGATAAAAATCATTGAAAAAAACGGCATGGGTTCCCCCTTCCCAGTCCATAACAGACCCTTCAGGTCTGGTATGTATATTAAGGGGAACCCCACGCCAAAATTTTTTAAAAAAATGGCGTGGGGGTCCCTCACAAAATCCATACCAGGCTCTTCAGGTCTGGAATGGATTTTAAGGGGAACTCCGCGCCAACATTTAAAAAAAAATGGCACGGGGGTCACCCCCAAAATCCATACCACACCCTTTTTACATTTTTAAAGGTGTTTGACTTTTTTTTTTGCCTCTAAACACCCCTCCATGGTAGCCTATGTTTCCCTGTATGCATAGGAGTTTAGAAACGTTTAGACAGAAGGCAGATAAAACAACCCATCACTCACATGTTTAGGAGAGGAGCGTTTCGTCAGAATGCCCAATGTGCTTAAATGCATCCAAACACGCCTCAACACTAGGAGTGTTTAGCGCTTGAGTGTTTATTCATTTCAATGGCCAGAATAAATTAATATACTGCCCAACAATCTTGATAATTTTCATAGAAAGAAGGTAGGTGGCATATGTTTGGTTGACGTAAATGATAGACACAAGTGGAGACTGTATGAACATGTCATCCTGTCATGGGTCCAACTCGCAGAACACGCTGAACATTACAAAATGATTGTGCTGAAAGAGAAACTGGCCAATTTGTCTATGTGGCATACCTGTCCATTTACTATTCTGTTATAGGCTTGTGTTAAAACCCCCAACACTATTGGTAGTTACTGCCTAGCTGGGAACAGTAGATCTATTCCCATGAATATTTAAACACTTTTAAATCACCATTTTTCCTTTAGAGGGGGGCTCAAATGACGTAAGAGCCTATCTATCTTGACCATATGGATCCAATGTAGCTTCCCCTGTACAACCTAGGTCGATTTACTAAGGGAACTAAGAATCTTCACCCAATAAATTGTAACTGTGTTCACTTTGAATACCCAATCATGTGCAGATGAAACATTTAAATAGTAAGTGTCTTTTCACGTGACTGGACAATTATATTCAATATTCACAAATTTTTATCAAGTGATTATTCTCCATTCCTTTAATAAATACGTATATTTGATCCTGAAAGCTTAAAGTGTTACCCCATATTCCTGATATGTGCCTGCTGTACCATGTACTTGTATTAGAAAGCATCCTGTTCTCTTTGTATTGCTTCCTTTATGTGAAATCCCTGCTGTTCCTTCTAGTCCCCTTGCTTTCCTATTAAAAACTGACCACACTAAGCAGGAGAGCACACTGTGGTGAATTCTCTAGCTATGCTGGCAACTCAGCCTGCTCTCCTCCAATGATCAGGCTTGTTCTGACATGCCCCCCCCCCAAACCCTGCACAGCCTTTCACTGGGAAGCTCAGTGTGCTGCTGCTTCTCCTCCTCCCAGCTCTTATGCAGCTGAGAACAGAGGGAATGTGATCACTTATAAAAAAGGGTATTTATAATGTTTTTTTATATCTTTACAAAAATGTTTTGTCTTTCGTTTCTATTTTAAATGGAATGGGTTGTTTTACAAGGTGATCGTTTACAATCACTTTAACTCTCAGCAAATCCTTTTTTGTTAGTTCATTTGTTGCTTCTCCGCCAACTAGAGGATTTTACTATCACTTCCTGTCCACAAGATCCTATCCCTGGAATAGGAAATGAGGACATATCAACCTGAAGGAGACACAGAAAGCTGTAAAAACCTGGCATAATACACACACATAAGAAAATCACTGCATGAACCTCCACTTTTTCATTGTTTTTGTTAGTTAATCATTTGTAAAGCAGTAATCACTATGAGAATCAAACCATATCGTTCATAATTAGTCGCATGTGTGAAATTAAATTCGTTTTTATGGCTAAGCTCTTCCTGAAACTCTCAAATCAGCCCACTCTCCAGATTACATTATATCATCTGGAAAATGGACATCGGTAATAAAAAACATATGTCAATCACAAAGACTGAAGCATTGGATACATACAGCCCAGTCACCGCATTGAATAAAATGACACAGGACCACCAAGAGTGAATTGAAGACAGACGGCAACAGAGAATTAATTGTATTACTAATGTTTTACATTCTTCAACACATTTTATGGTGCCACTAATACTTGTAAGGAAAAAAAAAGCATAATAAAAAAAAAAATCGGAACGTTAAATACGTTTTTTGCAGCCAATATGTCACTGAATTTGAATCTAATTGACTTTAATGAATACAGCTTCTCACATTTTAACAAGTCGAAACTACTTTACAATTTTTAACCATGTAAACTATTTGATATTTCATGTTTATAATCCAGTAAATGGGTCCTCAATTTTCAACAAGACAATGGAAAATATTCCTGTCTGCTCATGCAGAAGCCAATCAAAGATGGTTGGAAGCAGTGTTCATGTTGAACAGCCAGTCCTATGCAAGACATAGGAGTTTGCTTGCAATGACTAATGTGAAAACTCCTTGACTTTTTTCCACTGAGTTTACTTTTTGCATTTAGCAAACTAAAAATTATTTACATATTTAGAAAATCATTTCAAATTAGTTCATAAAGCCAACACGGAACAAATGAACAGCTCAGAGAGCAATAGCAACTATAGAACGGATTGTTCATAGAAGCAGTTGATTTGCAGGAATCTACGCAACTTTTAGCACAAAGCAGGAGTTTTTGACTTTTTTAACTAAGGGTGGTAGCCAGTCTCCTTCCTGGTATGAATACTTTACCTTTGCAGTAAAGATACTATTTAATCATACAATTTAGGCATTGTTTTAGTAAAATATAGGTTACTGGTTACTTTGGGGAACTAAAACATAATCATGACCTTGCCATAGGCTTGTAGTTTAGTTTTGATGTGCATTGGGAGATCTGGCCATCCTTATCAAGACTGATGTGCACCCTAAAACACCAGCGCTTTTCATTCCTTTCCTACTATGATTATGATTATTTTCTTTGTATAGATCTTTGACTTGTATCAAAGATGGCTTTTTAGGATGACCATTCATACTCATGCAGATAGCTCCCTAGTATTTTAACTTAGGTTGGGCGGTTCACAATTGCACTTGGCCCACGCTCCTTAACCTCCCTGGCGGTATCATTATTTCATATTTTTGATGCTGAAAGCGGTACAATTATTTTGCATGGAAATTTGGCGTTTTATATTGTAGGCCTGTAATTCTTAGGAATAACTCACTTAAATCTGTCCAAAGCAGAGTCTAGTAGACATCTCGGGTATGATAAAGTTTGAAACACGAAATCATAAATTATAATATAATAAATAACTATAAGTAATTGTACCAAATAATAATATAATAATAATAATAAAAATTATTCAATAATGTGATCAAATCAAAAACACTGAAATTTGCTCAGTTGCAGAATTGTCGCTGTCATTACTTTTCAGTGTTTGATGACGGATCGCCCCACAAATCACTATCGCTCAATTCTGCGAGTGATTCTAATTTATTATCCCTGTTTTCTAGCTGGTCTAAAACCACTTTTGATGTACAGGGACGGTTTTGGTTGCTATGGACAATCTCCAGTTTCCAGGCAGAAAGAACAGTCTTCATAATATAAAACTGCATGCAGGGCACTGGAGAAACCACTAGGGACAAAAAGGATGTGAAATTATTCCATACAGTAATGTAATCTGTAAGATTACAGTGTACTGTATGTATTGTGTGTGTTCTACTTTTTAAATTTGGCACCGTTCTCTGTCCCAGTGCGTAGCAATGCTCGCAGGGAACAGAGATCGGCTCCGTGATGAATCCAGCAGAGGACGAGCCGCTCACACTGCGGGGAGACATTGCAGAATCCAGGGGACAAGGTAAGTAAGCTCTTCCTGGATCCTGCGATGCGATCCCGAGTCTGGCTCGGGGTTACCGCTTTTGCTTCTGAAATTCCACCCCGAGCCAGACTCGGGAATACCGCCAGTGAGATTAAGTAGAACTGAAAGCAAAACTTTCTTGGGCTAGAGTAAGGAAGGGTTATAACTCCTGTAATTTTTTTTTTTATCTGTGTTAGATTGGGAAGATTTATTTTCACTTCTAGTCTCAAAGCCACAACAGAAAGTGAGAGGAAATCCTTCCAAAGTGTTAGAAATCCCTGGTAGTCACCAGGATCACCAGAACTATTGTCCCCATTGAAAGATTTCCCCTCTATTCTATTCTGATTAACTAAAATGTGGGGTTTTTCTTCGCTTTTGATTATATTCACCAGTCCATATATTATATATTCACACATCAAAAAGTCAAAAGCTGCGTACACACGATCCGATTTGAATGTTCGATGTGAGCTTGTTGTCGGAAAGTCTGACCGTGTGTATGCTCCATCGAACATTTACTGTCGGAATTTCCGCACACAAATGTTTGAGAACTGGTTCTCAAATTTTCAGAAAACAAAACTTGTTGTCGGAAAGTTCGATCATGTGTACACAAGTCTGTAGCACAAAAGTTCACGCATGCTCTGAATCAAGCAGAAGGAGCTGTACTGGCTATTGAACTTCCTTTTTCTAAGCTCGTTGTATGTGTTGTACATCACCGCGTGCTCACGTTTAGAATTTTTGGCCAACATTTGTGTGACTGTGTGTATACAAGACAAGTTTGAGCCAAGTTTTGAAAAAAATCCACGATTTTGTTGTCAGAAAATCTGATCATGTGTACGGGGCAAAAGAGGGTGAATCTCCCTGAATTTTAATTTTTCAAAGTGAATGCCACTTGGCTTTAATAATAAGGTGAACCTGTATCTGTGCAATAAACCAATCCAATCTTTTGCAAATGATTGGATATCCAAAGTAAACATTTGACATTTCTTCACCAGTTTCTTCGCCAAATTAATTAGGCTAAGTGAGTATTTACTTTGCAAAATCAACACTCTCTAATCTTTTAATAAATCAAGCCCTCTGTCTTTAATGTCAAGTTCCAAAGATGATGTCTAGACTGCACTGCATTTAAGCAATCACTGGAGAAACAGATCAATTCTTAAAGTAGTTGTAAACCTCAGTCATGAAATCTGAACAAAACACATATATCTGTAGTGTTTACTTGTGTCTCTCCAAAGCTCTAATGCCGCGTACACACGGTCGGACTTTCTATCCTACTTGGTCCGGCACACTTTCCGACGGACTTTGTCCGCCAGGTGCGCCGGACTTTAAAACGGACGGACTTGCCCACACACGCCGGGACTTTCCGGCGGGCTAAGTCCGCCCGTCTTTCCGACGGACTTTCGCCGGAGTTCCGGCGGACTTTCAGAATGAACGGACTTGCCCACACACGGACAAGTCCGTTCATTTTGAACGTGACTCAGGTGCGACGGGACTAGCAAAGGATGTCAATCTTGCCGCTTTTATCGGCGAGATTGACACCTTGCGAGCCCCGTTGCGGGGCATGCCAGGCCCTTAGGTCTGGTATGGATTATAAAGGGAAGCCCCTACGCCGAAAAAACGGCGTGGGGTCCCCCTAAAATCCATACCAGACCCCGATCCGAGCACGCAGCCTGGCCGGTCAGGAAAGGGGGTGGGGACGAGCGAGCGCCCCCCCCCCCTCCTGAACCGTACCAGGCCGCATGCCCTCAACATGGGGGGGTGGGTGCTTTGGGGGAGGGGGGCGCCCTGCGGGGCCCCCCCACCCCAGAGCACCTTGTCCCCATGTTGATGAGGACAAGGGCCTCTTCCCGACAACCCTGGCCGTTGGTTGTCGGGGTCTGCGGGCGGGGGGCTTATCGGAATCTGGGAGCCCCCTTTAATAAAGGGGGCCCCCAGATCCCGGCACCCCACCCTATGTGAATGAGTATGGGGTACATGGTACCCCTACCCATTCACCTAGGGAAAAATTGTAAGTAATAAAACACACTACACAGGTTTTTAAAATATTTTATTAAACTGCTCCGGGGGTGGGGATCTTCCTCCGGCTTCGGGGGTCTTCTTCCGGCTTCGGGGGTCCCTCCGCTTCATCTTCTCCCGGCGTCCGGTTGGTTCTTCTCCGCTCTCTTCTCCCGGTGTTCCAGTTCTTCGGCCGGCTCCTCTGCTGTCTTGAGGTAGCTCTCTTGCCAGCAGAGGTCCGGACTTCTGGGCTTCTTCTCTTCCCCAGATGTTGACACGACGCTCTCTCCGGCTGGACTGCTCTCCGAGGGCTGCGTTGTGACTTATATAGGCGGAGACCCCGCCCCCTTTTGATGTCACAGTCCCTGGGCATGCTGGGACTGTGACGTTTTAGGGGGCGTGGTCAACATCACCCAGTGACCACGCCCCCTAAATGTCACAGTCCCAGCATGCCCAGGGACTGTGACATCAAAAGGGGGCGGGGTCTCCGCCTATATAAGTCACAACGCAGCCCTCGGAGAGCAGTCCAGCCGGAGAGAGCGTCGTGTCAACATCTGGGGAAGAGAAGAAGCCCAGAAGTCCGGACCTCTGCTGGCAAGAGAGCTACCTGAAGACAGCAGAGGAGCCGGCCGAAGAACTGGAGAGAAGAGAGCGGAGAAGAACCAACCGGACGCCGGGAGAAGATGAAGCGGAGGGACCCCCGAAGCCGGAAGAAGACCCCTGAAGCCGGAGGAAGATCCCCCCCCCCGGAGCTGTTTAATAAAATATTTTAAAAACCTGTGTAGTGTGTTTTATTACTTACACTTTTTCCCTAGGTGAATGGGTAGGGGTACCATGTACCCCATACTCATTCACATAGGGTGGGGGGCCGGGATCTGGGGGCCCCCTTATTAAAGGGGGCTCCCAGATTCCGATAAGCCCCCCGCCCGCAGACCCCGACAACCAACGGCCAGGGTTGTCGGGAAGAGGCCCTTGTCCTCATCAACATGGGACAAGGTGCTTTGGGGTGGGAGGGCCCCGCAGGGCGCCCCCCTCCCCCAAAGCACCCACCCCCCATGTTGAGGGCATGCGGCCTGGTACAGTTCAGGAGGGGGGGGGGGGGCGCTCGCTCGTCCGCACCCCCTTTCCTGACCGGCCAGGCTGCGTGCTCGGATCGGGGTCTGGTATGGATTTTAGGGGGGACCCCACGCCGTTTTTTCGGCGTAGGGGGTTCCCCTTTATAATCCATACCAGACCTAAGGGCCTGGTATGCCCCACGCTCGCCGCAATAGGAAAATTTGTTTTTCCTATTGCAGCGAGCGTGAGACGCAATACCCTGCCCTCGTGTTGTATCTGGTCCGTCGGACCAGCATACACACGAGCGGGCTTTCCGTCGGACCAGCACACACACGAGCGGACTTTCCGCCCGAAGCTGAGTCCGGCGGAAAGATTTAAAACTTTTTTCAAATCTAGGTCCGGCGGGCTTTTGGGAAAAAGTCCGCCGGAAAAGTCCGCCGCCGCCCACACACGGGCAGATTGTCCGGCACACTCTGGTCCGCCGGACCAAGTATGCCGGAAAGTCCGACCGTGTGTACGCGGCATAAGTGTCATTTCTCTCTGGTGCTTCATTCCTTTGTTATAGGCATGAGTCACTTCTGAGAAGTTTTCCCAAAACATGAGACAAAAATTTGAGGAGGAGGAGAGCTCGGCACACAGCTTGTCTATTCAGGACACAGTTTTGCTGTGTAAAGGTGGTGTGTTCCTTTCCTCCAATCACCTCTCACACAGTGTCTCAGACTTCTAACTGCAGCTCTCCACCCCCTCCTCTTTGATACTGAAAAATGCAGAAGGATTTTATCTAAAATCAGCACTTTTTGGCACTTTTGAAGGGGCGTAAATACAAGAAGACTGCAGATAAATAAGCAAAACATATGTGGGAGGATTTGTTTCATCTTTGTGCATCATCTAAGGCTATTCACTTCACTGGACATATGAGAGGGTTTAAAACCACTTTAACCTCCCTGGCGGTATGATTCTTTCTGATTTTAGGTGCTGAAAGCGCTACAATTATTTTGCATGGAAATTTGGCGTTTTATATTGTAGGTCTGTAATTATTAACAATAACACACTTAAATCTGTCCAAACAAGAGTCTAGTAGATATCCCGGGTATGATAAAGTTTGAAACACAAAAACATAAATTATAATATAATAAAAAAAAAATAATAATTAAAAAAAATAAAAATAAATAGTAATAAAATAAATTTCCACACGATTCACTATCGCTCAATTCTGCAAGTGTTCTAATTTACTATCGCTGTTTTCTAGCTGGTCTAAAGCCATTTTTGACGTAAAGGGACACTTTTTGGTTGCTATGGACAATCTCCAGTTTCCAGGCAGAAAGAACAGTATATGCAATATAAAACTGCATGCAGGGCATGGGCCAGAGCACTGGGGACAAATGGGATGTGAAATGATTTCATACAGTACTGTAATCTGTAAGATTACAATACTGTATGAGTTATGCTTTTTACATTTTTTTGAATTTGCCGCCAGGCTCCGCCCCCGTGCGTCGCGACGCTCGCAGGGAACGGAGCCTGGCACAGAGAGGCTTCGGAGAAGGACACAGCCCGCGGACACTGCGGGGGACATCGCAGGATCCCGGGGACAAGGTAAGTAAGGAGGCACCAGGATCCTGCGATGTAATCCCGAGTGTGGCTCGGGGTTACCGCTAATGGTGCTGAATTTTAACCCCGAGCCACACTCGGGAAAACCGCCAGGGAGGCTACGAGTGATGGCTGCATTTGTTTCCTTTTTTCTTGTAATTCAGCCAGTAACACACTTTCTATCTTAGGGTTCACTCTGGACAAAGGGGAAATAGACACATCTTTGAACACCAGCTTTGTCAATCTGGGGGATAGGGTAGTGTCAATGCTCTAGCAGATTTAGATAGACTTTACTAACAAATTAACCACTTGCCGACCAGCCGCCGCAGTTATACAGGTAGGTTGGCTTGGCTGCGCAAACCGCCGTAGGTGTACGATGGGCTTCTACACGGCAATTTGTGGGCGCGTGCGCGCCCATTGGGCAGCGGAGGAACCAATCAGCAGGTCTAGCAGACTCGATGTTCACTGGCTGCCTGCAATCAATCCCCACAGTGACAGAACGGGGATCTGCCATAGTAAACAAGGCAGATTTATATAGATTTTATAGACGCCATAACATTTGTGCAAACCAATCAATATCATCTACTTGGGGTTTTTTTTTACCAAAAATATGTAGCAGAATACAAATTGGCCTAAATTGATGAAGAAATTCGATTTTTAAATTTTTTTTATTGGGTATGTTTTATAGCAGAAAATATTTTATTTATTTTATTTTTTTTGAAAATTGACGGCCTTTTTTTGTTTATAGCGCAAAAAAAAACGCAGAGGTGAACAAATACCACCAAAAGAAAGCTTTATTTGTGGGAAAAAAAGGACTTAAATTTTGTTTGGGTACAGCGTGGCATGACCACGCAATTGTCAGTTAAAGCGACGCAATGCCGTATCACAAAAAAATGGCCTGGTCAGGAAGTGGATAAATCCTTCCTGGGCTGAAGTGGTTAAAGCCAAACTCATGCCAACCCTTTTCTTTGAGATAAGGGTTTTAAATAATTGAATAAAAGCTGACCATTGTCACTGTTAAATGGTTTGTCTCTGCCCGCTTTTACTAAACAGATTGGTGTGATAAAGGAAGTTGAAAAATGACAGACTTATGCCGCGTACACACGGTCGGACTTTTCGTCTACAAAAGTCCAACGGACGCTGACGGACTAAAGCTGGCTGGTAATCCGATCGTGTGTGGGCTTCTCCGGACTTTCAACGGACTTTTTTAGCCTCAAATCCGACGTACTTTAGATTTGAAACATGCTTCAAATCTTTCCGACGGACTCGAGTCCGGTCGAAAAATCCGCTCGTCTGTATGCTAGTCCGACGGACAAAAACCCACGCTAGGGCAGCTATTGGCTACTGGCTATGAACTTCCTTATTTTAGTCCGGTGTACGTCATCACGTAAGAATTCGACGGACTTTTGTGTGATCGTGTGTAGGCAAGTCTGTTCGTTAGAAAGTCCGCCGCAAGTCCGCCAAAAGTCCGTCGAAAGTCTGTCGGACAGGCTGTCGGACAGGCTGTCGGACAGGCTGTCGGACTTTTGTAGCTGAAAAGTCCGACCGTGTGTACGCGGCATTACTGGCTGGATCACCAGGTGAAAATAAAGGGGAAAAGCTTAAACAAGGAAAATGAATACAGCCCACCACATATAGAAACTGGTAAACTGCAATGCAAAAAAAATTGAGGGTTTAATATTGCTTTAAACTTGTTCTGCAAAGTCACAGTAAATATTACTTACGAGTGACCGGGAATCCACAGCTGCATACATGATATCCATCCACCCTTTAAATGTTGCCTGCAGGAAACAAAATACTCAGTAAATTGCAAAGCAGTTCTTGTTTTTATTGCAGTGACATGGTGAGAACCATGTCTTGTTTATGAAATTAAAACATGTATATTTTCTTGTTTACTCTGATGAATGCCGTCAGTATATTTGACATGAGATTTCACCCTACGCAGGGAATCAAATCACAATAGAAATGTACATTAGCATTTAATATTCAGTTTGCACTGTGTGTATGTAGGGGGGGCAGGTTTTTCACAAAAAGCCATTTGTATAAAGCCTCCAATTCTGTTTTCAAGAAGAAACAGCTGTGTCCCCCACGAGGGAGAGGCACAAAACAATAAAGAATTAAAACACACTGTCAAATTGCCAGTGAAGTATCTCCATGTCTGCACATTACATATTGCAGTAATTAGCACCGTTTCTGTGTATATGTAAATATTGCATTGCTAGGGTTCTATGTCATTGCTGGCAAGTATCAGCTCCGGCTGAGCAAAACCCAGCAAAAGAAATGATCAGGCTGTCACACTCCCTCATCACTCTGAACTGAGTGGTATATCAAGAGAACACAAGATAACGCTAAGGGTAATAAGAGACATTCAAAACTAGTCAAGAGTTTGACAAAAATATATGTTTCGCAAAACACATAAAGCTAAACTATTACAAAATACAACTTTTTATAAAATGGAAATATTTGGAGGAATGTTTTAAAGTATATAATTTAAAGTACTGTACTGGACACTGAACACATTTTGTTAGGCTTTTCTTAAAAACAATAAAGTATATGTTCAAAGTTCTCTCTTTTAAACTTTGTAGATTTTCCACTTTTCTACTGCCCTTTAAATAACATCTAAACAATGAATCTATGCTCAAGCAGCAACCGGATGCCAGTTTTTACTTATCCTACACAGACATAAACAACTGAACTAACAAGAATCTGTTGTCAAAAACTACAAAAGATCCATACTTTTAGTAGCCTCCTAAACTTTCCCATCATGGCAAAATGCCAGGCCATTTTGACAGCGCCGTTCCAGTGCCAAAGCTTGATTGCCCCTTTCTGCTTTCTGCACATTCCTATTGAACAGTAGAACTGACAGTCACAGAAACTGGCCAACAGGAATGTGTTGGGGCAGGGCTTAGCGTTAATCAAGGAAACCTATGCCATGGTTGCAGTTGTTCCTTATAAAGACACCTGGCCTCAAAGGGGTTTTTCAAAGCCTCCAAAACTTGAGAAAGCCAATGTTGGTCTGCAGAGACAGACACTTTGCAAGTAAGAACTGTAATTTCATGGATCTGTACACAAGCAATGGCGACCCTAGGGGGGGGGGGGGGCAGAGGGGGCCCTGACCCCCCCCCCCCCCAATATTATGCTGGGCCCCACCATGTGCCCCCCCCAAAAAAAATTTTATTTATTTTTTTTTTTATTTATTTTTTTTTTTACAAAGAGGTAATTTCTATTTGTTTGTATTCATATCGGATGTGCCGCATCTTACTCAGGCCACCGCTGGGGTAACACAGTCTCTATTGAGAGGGAGAACGTCCCCAGTCAGCTCCTGCGGGTGATTCCTCCCCCCTCCCTCTGCTCGCTGACACTGCATAATGCGAGCGCTCACACAACCACGGCCGCCCGATCTGCTCCTTCCCCTGCATCCTCATTGGCAGGGAGAAGAGCGAGTTGCAGGAAGGACTCCACCAGGACTCTCAGTTACTGAAAAAACAGACTGATTTCTCCCGTCCTTAGAACAGGAGAACCAGCCTGTAAATTCCAAGAAATGCCAGACCAGAGCAGTCAATAGCAGAGGCAGGACAGCAAGAGGAGGCTGGGGAACCCCACAGTGACAGAACACCAGGGCCTGGTGGCAAGACAACCTTTGCAACCCTGATGGTTCTCCCACTGCTTTGGACCCTTCTATTTTCTTGGTATGTTGGTGACATATATCTCTTGTTCTCTGTCACCCTGGGGGGGGCCCCAATACAGTAGGAAGGGAGCTCACCGCAGAACATGTGAAAGGGCCATTGTGGGATCGTAGTAAAGGGGTAAAGGGCCCCAGGATATATCTATCTATCTATCTATCTATCTATCTATCTATCTATCTATCTATATCTATTGCATTTTATATTGCCCCCCTATTTTTGTCCCTGTCCCCCCATGTGCCCCCCCTAATTATGAAAGCTGGAGACGCCACTGTACACAAGGTCCATTTTCTGGATAGATTGCCATTTAGTTATAGCTGGAAAGGCAAGCATTTGTTGCTTTGTGCTCTGTTTTTTGCTGTGGAGTTAAAGCCAAAGTAATGCTTTTTTGATGCTGGAAGCATGATGAAGTTGGTTGCGTCTAGTCTGAAAACATTTCTGCTCTGAAAACCCAAACCCTCCATTTAAAGCTGTCTACTTCAAGAGATGGTAATAGCAAGGTTGCTGTCATCACAACAGTTACACATCTGACCAAAAGAAACTCTTCCAAAATATTTATGTGATTTCTAATCTCGAATAAAGCCCAACTGAACCCTCAGGAAACCAGAGTGCTCTTGATTAGAACAGTGTTTTGGGAAGGGGCCTGTTGGACCGATGGAGAGCCAGGCCACCACTATGTGTGACAGAGTCATGGTCTGACCCTTCTATGTGCTGGCAGCACAGGGCAGTTTAACCCTTGCTACAGCACTTAGCAGTGTAAAATAAGTAAAAGAGCCTCATATGTAATACTGCATATGCAACCTGGCTGCATTACAGTAATGAATAGCTAGGTTTCAATTGGGCTTTATGTACACGAAGGTTAATTAAAGTGGAACTATAGGCAAAATGTTTTTTTCATTTTGGATGAAGTAAGGGAGGGTTATAACCCCTGTCAGGTTTTTATTCGCCTTCAGTGTCCAATTGCAGAGATTTACCTTCACTTCCTGTAGCTGAACAGGAAGTGAGAGGAAATCTCTTCAAATTAGGGGATTCATTGGGGACCTCCAGGTCACCAGAACTAGTGTCCCCATTAGAAGATTTCCCCTATCTTACTTTAATGGGGAAAATCCAAAATTTGAGATTTTCTTTGGCTTTCACTTTCAATGATAATGGTAAACAGAACAAATAGAGAGAGTGAATCTCCTTAACGGTGGCACAGGCAGCAATAAAAGCTGACAGGTGTTCTAATCCAACTCCACTCCAAAAATAAAAAAATTAAGTTTTGTCTGTAGTTATACTTTAAAGATTAAGCCAAGTCTTAGTTATCTTCACGTTTGAAATTGATGGAAGTTATTATTTGAATGTTCTAGTTTTTAAGAATACAGATTTGATTGATTTGATAATAAATCTTGAGTTTTGACTTTTCACTACATTTAATTTACCTATACATGTGGGGTCACTTATTTCCATCATGTTTATGAAGAAAATAGGGGAAAAGACCCCAAAGAAAGCAGGTACTTTATGCGACCCCAAATGGCATTGTTTTAATAATATTCTTTATTATGGACTTCACAACGTATCTAAAATTACTAACAATTCAATCTCCACCTGACACTAAAAATGACAACGTTGTCAATAAAAAAAAATGTTTAATCCTATGGTACATGATTTTAGAGAGGTACGTGGAGGTAATGTAAATGGCTTTCATGCCAAAGGTATCATTACCCTAAATCTGTCTCAGAGGAAAGGGGATTTTGATAGGGTCCTTCTACAAGTTGAGAAGAAATGGATCTTCAATTTTGGTAAATTATCTCCAGGGGGTTTGAACATTGAGTTCAACCTCAAAGTTTTCCTGCATAAGTGATTGATTCTTTGACTCAAATTAAGGTCCTTTTTTATTCATGATGCTGATCTCAAGATGTTGACTGATTTCCTCCACGCTATCTTGTCTCCATATATATCTTGCCTTTAGTTATGTGAAAATAATTATAAGAGCCCTTGCACACTGGGGCGGGGGGCGGCGTCGGCGGTAAAACGCCGCTATTATTAGCAGCGTTTTACCGCCGGTATGCGGCCGCTAACAGGGCGGTTTTACCCCCCGCTAGCGGCCGAGAAGGGGTTAAATACCACCGCAAAGCGCCTCTGAAGAGGCGCATTGCCGGCGGTATAGCCGCGCCGTCCCATTGATTTCAATGGGCAGGAGCGGTAAAGGAGCGGTATACACACCGCTCCTTCACCACTCCGAAGATGCGGCTAGCAGGACTTTTTTTACCGTCCTGCCAGCGCATCGCTCCAGTGTGCAAGCCCTCGGGGCTTGCACACTGGAATGCAAGGAGCGGCACTTTCGGGTCGGTTTGCAGGCGCTATTATTAGCGCAATAGCGCCTGCAAACCGCCCCAGTGTGCAAGGGCTCTTAACCATTTTGATGTACTTCTGTGGTTTTACCTGTTATGGTGCCATCTGCAGTTCATGGGTGGAATAACAGTAATTTTAGCCTATAAATTAGGGTGTGATGGGCGCCCCCCTTGGTACTGAGGAAGCCTGCGATTACAGAAAGTGGGCAAAAAATGTATACTGTAGCTTCCACGCTACAGAGTCCGGAACACTCAGTATGACCACCTGTTGAGTACAAAATCAACTGCACATGTGCCAAGCTACATTTCCGGAGCTGGAGGACATATGTGCAATGCCGTCGGCACAATTGAACATCTCTGAGACCTGGTGTTTCTCACTGTAAGGAACATGAGCCACGACTGAGCTGCCCCATGGGGACAAATGCCAACTGACAGTGAGTCTGCATGCCCTTGTGAGCACTGATGGTGTTTGGGTTAATTTCCCTTCTCCCCAGGTCATGATATTATGTCTGGCTGACCTGTGGACATTTAGGCTGTGTGCCTGCTTGGAGCTAATGGAACTGATGGCTTCCTGACAAACTGTTGGGAAGGGGCTTTGATTGCAGGAATGTATGGCTCACTTATATTTCTCCACTTTTATACAGGCAGGCCCCGGGTTACAAACACAATAGGGACTGTAGGTTTGTTCTTAAGTGAAATTTGTGTGTAAGTCGGAACAGTGCATTTTTAAGTGTAACTTCAGGCTGTGCAGGGATGTGGGATGTTATGGGCGATTCTGGGCATGCAGTACATGTAGTACTGCAGTGTGGGACGTGTCCGGCGCTGCAAGATAGCTGCTCGGTGGTATCCAGGACCAGCGTGGAGCACAAGCGGCCAGCATTGAGGTCCACTCGTAAGTAGGAGTCCTTCGTAACTCAAGTGTCCGTAACTGCCTTTAGTGGGTAGAATAGTTGTGAAGACCACCAGTGTTGCAGACTGCACATTTATATGAAGTCTCTGAATCTACAGCCCATGTTACTGATATGGCTTCGGAACTCGAATGAGTTTTTTTGTTCAACAAGTGTTTAGACTGGATTTCAGCAACCTTAAGGGATAGATCAATGTCTCCCTGAACTAATCAAGCTGCTATTACCCTGCACAGATCTTTTAACTATCTTGGCAATTATCATTGTGACAGTTTTTGGGTATATATATATATATATATATATATATATATATATATATATATAGTAATACCTTTGATTACGAGCATCATTCGTTCCAGAAGCATGCTTGTAATCCAAAGCACTCATATATATCAAAGCAAGTTTCCCCATAAGAAATAATAGAAACTCAGATGATTAGTTCCACAACCACTGCTGGTGTATGCAGTACTGTAAGTGGCCCGAGGTGCGGGGGCGCTGGTGTATGCAGTGCTGTGTGTGGCCAAAGGTGCGGGGTGCTGGTGGCTCCCAGCACTTCCTGGAAAACTCAGAGATGCTCGGAGACACACGGAGACACCCGCCCCACCCAGCAGAGAGTGTCTCCGAGCACTGGGAGCCACCAGCACCCCCAGACCTCTGGTCGCATGCAGTACTGCATACACCAGCGGCTTTACTACATGGATTGTATTGCTGGGGGGGTCAGTCTGTCAGTTCTCAGACCATATGCCACACACTGCATCAAATTGGTCTGCATGGTTGTCTTCCCAGAAGGAAGCCTCTTCTAAAGATGATGCACAGGAAAGCCCGCAAACAGTTGCTAAAGATAAGCAGACTAAGAACATGGATTACTAGAACCATGTCCTGTGGTCTGATGAGACCAAGATAAACTTATTTGGTTCACATGGTGTCAAGCGGCAACCAGGTGAGGTGTACGAAGACAAGTGTGTCTTGCCTACAGTCAAGAATGGTGGAGGGAGTGTCGTGGTCTGGGGCTGCATGAGTGCTGCCGGCACTGGGGAGCTATAGTTCATTGAGGGAACGATGAATGCCAACATGTACTGTGACATACTGAAGCAGAGCATGATCCCCTCCCTTCGGAGACTGGGCCGCAGGGCAGTATTCTAACATGATCACTACCCCAAACAAACCTCCACGACGACCACTGCCTTGCTAAAGAAGCTGAGGGTAAAGGTGATGGACTGGCCAAGCATGTCTCCAGACCTAAACCCTATTCAGCATCTGTGGGGCATCCTCAAATGGAAAGTGGAGGAGTGGAAGGTGGAGGAGTTCAAGCTCCGTGACGTTGTCATGGAGGAGTAGAAGAGGACTCCAGTGGCAACCTGTGAAGCTCTGGTGAACTCCATGCCCAAGAGGGTTAGGGCAGTGCTGGAAAATAATGGTGGCAACACAAAATATTGACACTTTGAGCCCAATTGGAAATCTTCACTTAGGGGTGTACTCACTGTTGTTGCCAGTGGTTTAGACATTAACCTCCCTGGCGGTATGATTATTTCAGATTTTTTTATGCTTAAAGCGGTACAATGTTTTGCATGGAAATTTGGCGTTTTATATTGTAGGCCTGTAATTCTTAGGAATAACACACTTAAATCTGTCCAAACAAGAGTCTAGTAGACAGCCCGGGTATGATAAAGTTTGAAAAACGAAATCATAAATTATAATATAATAAATAACTATACGCAATTATAACAAATAATAATATAATAATAATTAAAAATATTCAATAATGTGATCAAATCAAAAACACTGAAATTTGCTCAGTTGCAGAATTGTCGCTGTCATTACTTTCAGTGTTTGATGACGAATATACCCACAAATCACTATCGCTCAATTCTGCAAGTGATTCTAATTTATTATCGCTGTTTTCTAGCTGGTCTAAAACCACTTTTGATGTAAAGGGACGGTTTTGGTTGCTATGGACAATCTCCAGTTTCCAAACAGAAAGAACAGTATTTATAATATAAAACTGCATTCAGGGCACTGGACAAGGCACTAGGGACAAAAGGGATGTGAAATAATTTGATACAGTAATGTAATCTGTAACATTACAGTGTACTGTATGTATTTTGTGTGTTTCACTTTTTGAATTTGGTGCCGTGCTCCATCCCTGTGCATCGCAACGCTCGCAGGGAACGGAGCCTGGCGCTGTGATACATCGAGCGTAGACATGGCTCGCACACACAGCGGGAGGACATTGCAGGTTCCTAGGGACAAGGTAAGTAACTGTACCTGGATCCTGAGATCACACAGCCATTAACCTCCCTGGCGGTATTCCCGAGTGTGGCTCGGGGTGAATTTTCAGTACCAAAAGCGGTAACCCCGAGCCACACTCGGGAATACCGCCAGGGAGGTTAATGGCTGTGTGTTGAGTTATACTGCAAATTTACACTGTTATACAAGCTGTGCACTCACTATTTTACATTTCATCAGTGTTGTCACATGAAAAGATATAATATTTACAAAAATGTGAGGGGTGTACGCACTTTTGTGAGATACTGTATATATATATATATATATATATATATATATATATATATATATATATATATATATATATATATATATATATATATATACGTGTTTTATTGATGCTATGTGTTTTATTGATGAGCTATTAGTGCGGTCAACCAAAAAATATGTAGAAAATGGGATTTTAAAGGTACCCCTGATATAGGAAAAGACATTGTCTACTAAAAATATATCAAATATTTATTAAAGCAGTTTTACAAAAAAATATACGATAAAATGTGAAGGGGGGTGATGTTTATAGGAAAGGCTTATAGCTAATCCCCTCATTGAGGCCGGAGGACCGAGTAGCCTGTAAACAATAGATCCATCTCGTCTCCAATTGGAGAAGTTTATTGTCTATATCACCTCCTCGTTCATGTTCTGGTATGTGTTCAAGGCTGAAAAAGCCGATAACTTTTAAATCGAAATTGTGGTATAGCCCCACGTGACGGCTAATAGGTGTTTCCATCCTATGTTTGGAGATAAGGGACACATGGTCCCTGATTCTACAAAAAAGTGGGCGCTTAGTTTTTCCCACGTAAAATGCCCCGTAAGGACATTTCATTAGGTATACGGAACCAACCGATTGACAGTTTGTTCTATGTTTGGGGGTCCAGACGTTATTGTTGGGAAGGATAACATTGTTCCCTTCTAAAATGAAGGGACAATAGTTGCATCTGCCACAAGGGGGCACCCCTCCTCCCCTCTTCTCTCAGTTGACGCCTCGTATCCTGCGACTTCCCCAGAACTCTATAACAGAGGTATGGAGTTGACGCGGTGGTTGTGTTGGGTGGGAGTACTGGGGGAGGGTTGGGTGTGAGCCTGTGTGATGGGGGTTGTTGGGTGTTTTTTTGTGGGGGGGGAGTGGGATGGGGAGTGGGATGGGGGGTGGGATGGTTTTTGTTCCTGCTTTTGTTTTTGTTTCTGGAGGGTGGTTTTGGTGGAGTTATGGTTGCACAAGCTAAAGAGCTTTCAAGCTACATAAATGTGAATGTTTTATGTACTTTTTCCTTGTATTTACCTTTTTTTCTCTTTCTCTTTTGAACATCCAAGGTTGTTTTTATCGTGAATATTGTTGTTGAATAATTGAAAAGCCTCGTCCATTTTCCTGATGAAGCCTTCTGGGCGAAACATGTTGAAATGATGTGGACGTGGTTATGCTTTGAACTCTTGGTGACCACAGTTTTTTTCATTGTCAATATTAGGTTGAGGATGTATACCTTTGACTGTGAATGTAAAACTGTTCTCACATTTTATCGTATATTTTTTTGTAAAACTGCTTTAATAAATATTTGATATATTTTTAGTAGACAATGTCTTTTCCTATATCAGGGGTACCTTTAAAATCCCATTTTCTACATATTTTTTGGTTTACTACTTCAGGGATGATGGTACACACATAAAAAACGTTTGTAAACACTGATCTCTACCCATATAGCCTATTAGTGCGGTCATTAATACTTGTTGACTCCTCATCTCATCCCTTTTAATTGATGTATACATCTTGATACATTTATGTATGCTCTGTTTGGAGCTTGAGAGTACTGTAGGAGTTCACTGTGACCATATACCAGTAATTATGTCATTTATGAGTCCGGACTCTGGTGTTGATTTTAGAATTGACAATGTTGTCATTTTTAGTGTCCGGTGGAGGTGTAGTTTGCATTTTGTGTAATTTTCTATACTTTGTGAAGTCCATAATAAAGAATATTTTTAGAACAATATAATTTGGGGTCACATAAAGTACCTGCTTTCTTTGCAATCTTTTCCCTATTTTCTTTATAAACATTGTATTAGATGCGCTAACCCACACCAGATATGGTGTAATAATGGAATAACTAACTTCCCTCTTGACACGGTATCACTCACCGCAGTGACACCCATCCTTGTTTGGGTCACTTATTTTCATCATTTTGTTATTTCCTTCCATTCTATAATGCTTTTTGGTAGGAACTTGGCACCTTTACATAATATAATCTAAACAATTCCTTTCTACCAGAGAAAACAAAACTCCTTTCCAGACACACAGAAAGAGTACATTCTATATTCTACAATCAGTTGGAATCAGGAAACGTACAGAATACAATATTTCATTATGTTTTTATGGTTGACTCTCCAATCAATCACATTTTTTTTTATCCCAGTAAAAAACTGTTCTGATTGAACTCAACGAAAATAAAACTGTTCTTTCAATTTCTTATTTTATTCCACCTACAGCTTTCTATTGAAATTAAAGTAAATTCTTTTCTTCCTTTTTGTACCATAGAAAAATGTTAAATTAATGACAAAGTTAAAGTGTTTAAAAATACTTTGTCTAAAATAAATCTTTAGAATTTGTGGTTATTGAAACGTAAGCTAAAAATACATTATCACTAAGACATCATATTAACATGTACCACACAAGAAGGGCAATTTATTGGCAAAGTGTCATAAAGATGCAAAAAAAGCCATACCAGCCATACTAACCCATAGTTCACTCTACAAAATAATGCAATCTGCATTAGATATGTCCTAGCACAGGTGTATACCACGCCCTCTGACCCTGACAATATTAAACATTGATATACCTGACCTGATTTTTTTTAAAGTGATTTTTGTAAAAATTTTGTAAAGTGCAAGAACATAGCAGTGACTGCTACAAGGCAGCCACCACAACAACAGGCCTTGCAGGGCTGAAACAACAGTTACAGAAAGTAAAACTACTTCCTGGCTACATAACAAAGACTGACTACCTAATCTGAATCAAAACCCTACCACTCCCTTCCTACCCCCCAACCACCAGCTCAACCCCAACAACCTGTCAGGCATCTATTATGGGATAATGAGTGCACATAAAGTATAGCTAGGATGCACAATGTCACAATATGTCAGATAACTCAAGCAAGTCAATAAAACTGAATTTACAAGCATTTTGTAAAACTGGAAGAGAGACAAGATTTAGTCTACCATAAATGCGAGCAGCCTAAGACATTTTCTCATACAGCAAGAGGTCCGACCATCCTGAAGTTCAATCGCTCTGCCAAAGCTCTTCACCTATCAATCCCCCATAAATGTCTGGTGTCAAGATCAGTTTATTCTTATTATATCCTAACCCGTTGGAGGATGTATCCATCCAGGCCAGCCACACTTTAGTAAATTTTTTCTCACACGCCAGGAAATGTAGGTGGCCCTGTAGAAAGGAACCATGGAGTTCACCAGGCCCTTCCAAAAGGACAGGGTGCGAGCACCTGGCTTTTTCCACTTTAGAACAATAGCTTTGCGGGCATAGAAGGACCTATTTTAATAAAGGATATGGGCCTTGATTGTGCATGGTCAACAAGTCATATACTTGCAGTATTTACTATGCATCTGCAATGACATGGACATGCATGCTATAGAATATACAGTATATGCTGATACTGACAAAGTCAGCATTGATGCATGTTTTTAGAATAATAATGTAATTTTCTCTGATGTGTTTGAGTCTATGCAGTTGTTATCAATTCCATGTAAAAACTGCAATTAAACCGATCTTGTCAGATTAATAAAAATCGTGTTAAAATATCCCTGCCATAGGAGCTTTTATACTCACCTCTCCATTGGCCCATGTCTCCCACCTCCCCTCCATTCCAGCGCTGTTGTCTCTGTTAGACTCTTCAACAATAAACAATTCTGAGAGTGACGTACACCTTGTCCCCTTGCTGTAAGAAGCAAGGTGTTGAATGTGTCATATTATCCCTACAGTAACACAACATATCTCTAAATGGAAAATCCTAATAGAGCCAAACTTCACTTTATGTTGCTATAGATTCTCAAAATACCACAGGTCTTCCACTCTATAAAGCAGTCTGTGTTAGTCTTTTATATGTTTAAATAAAATGTTGTTGTCATAGTTGTCATAGTTTGTCATAGTTTTCTCTTTCCCCGAAGCATGACATCTCAAGACGGCAGGTGGGAGGAAGAGCAGAACATGATGACCAGATCTGAATGGGTCTTCTGTTGACTTTGTCAGTATCAGTTTGTTCTCTGCTGCACACAATTAAACACATTCACTATTTCTTTATGTTCTACCAAAAAAATCCAGTAATACAACCTTTTTGAACCATGTGTTCTAACATAATGAATATCATCTTTGACTCAGTTTGCAATGTGAAGTTAACAAAATTTTTTGGCAAGAAGCAGTTGCTGGTACAAATTTAAAAGTAACATTGATATAAAGTAATCAGTGGTGAAATATCTTTATACCTAATTCTTATTGTGAAGTGTGAAAATTTAAGATAGAGAAAGGGCAGCATAACGTTGTTTCGCGCAGCCGTGCCATTCTGCTGCAGTAAAACTGCGGCGGCTGGTCAGCAAGTGGGTAAATGAGACATCAGTTGTGAATTTACTGCTTCTTGTCTCCATTAAATGGTGAAGTTTAAAGCGCACACAATCTTTGTCAGGGACACCTTGAAGGAGGTATGGACCTCATTGTGTGACATTTTCAGGTCATGACCTGAAAAGTGTTGTCTATAAGCTGACCAAGGACAGGTTTGGCAGCATTAAGGCATATTAAATAGACAGGTATTCAGTGGATGTCATGACAGCTGTAGCTAGTAGTAGTGATCAGTGTGCCTAGTTTAAAGTAGTTCCAAGGCTAGCCATGCATTATACAGTTTTCTTGCACAATTTTCCTTTAGATTTACCAAAACCATATAATATGAGGTCAAACATAAACACTTTCAATTAGTATGCAATCAGGCAGGCCCTTGCACTACATAGTTGAAGGTAAATCTAAAGGATTTTGAATAACAAAATTGTATAATGTATGGCCAGCTTAAAGCCAAAATGTTTTGTTGTTTTTGGACAGGGTAGAGAATAAGGTCCATTTTTTAAAAAAAGTTTTCACTTGATACATGTGCTGCAGTACCCTGTTTAAGCCTAGTTACAGCATGGCTTGGTGTTCTACTGTATAGCAGAAATTCACTGGCATGAAAACTAACCAACTTAGGGCATGTTATATACTCCCCTATACACAGTTTATTTAGACCCCTTTCACACTGAGCCGCCCCGGGCGTCAGCTTTTTAGCGCCGCTTTACCGTAGTTTTAGCGGCGCTATTCGGCCGCTAGTGGGGCAGTTTTAACCCCCTCTAGCGGTCGAAAAGGGGTTAAATGCATCCGCAAAACGCCGCTGCAGCGGCGCTTTGCCAGCAGTATCGCAGTGCTACCCCATTGTTTTCAATGGGGAGGAGCGGTGGAGGAGTGGTGTATTCACCGCTCCTCCATAGCTGCAAAGAAGCTGCTGGCAGGACTTTTTGTGATGCTCTGCCAGCACAGCGCCCCAGTGTGAAAGTGCTCAGGCTTTCACACTGGGTTTGCAGCTGAGGCTTTTTTCAGATGCTTTACAGGCCCTGTAGCACCTAAAAAATGCCTCAGTGTGAAAGGGGTCTTATGCCCCGTACACACGGTCAGATTTTCCGATGGAAAATGTCCGATCGGAGCTTGTTGTCGGAAATTCCGACCGTGTGTGGGCTCCATCGGACATTTTCCATCGGATTTTCCGACACACAAAGTTGGAGAGCAGGAGATAAAATTTTCCGACAACAAAATCCGTTGTCGGAAATTCCGATCGTGTGTACACAAATCCGACGCACAAAGTGCCACGCATGCTCAGAATAAATAAAGAGATGAAAGCTATTGGCCACTGCCCCGTTTATAGTCTCGACGTACGTGTTTTACGTCACCGCGTTCAGAATGATCGGATTTTCCGACAACTTTGTGCGACCGTGTGTAGACAAAACAAGTTTGAGCCAACATTCGTCGGAAAAAATCCTAGGATTTTGTTGTCGGAATGTCCGAACAAAGTCCGACCGTGTGTACGGGGCATTAGAGTGTGGGGTTGTATGGGCATGGGCTACAGCATCAGGCTACACAGACTCAGCAGCCTTCCTTCTCCTGCAGTTCTCCAACATCTCCAACTTGCGTAATCATGGTATCTGCTTCTCAGTTCCATCTCTTTACCTTTCCTATCATCCTCAGGCTTGTGTTCTGCAACACGCAAGTCCTGAATGCTGCCATTTACGTCTAAACACTGTCTATTAGCTTCCAAATATCTTGGTCACTGCTGATAATTTGTTATTATTGTTTTGCCAACCCTCTCTTTTTCTGTGCCAGTTTATAGGAACACATTATGTTTCCTAGTTAGACCAGCAAGTTCAAACACTAAATGAGATGTGGCTACAGTCAGACCAGCAAGCTCAAACATTGAGATGGGCCTACCTAATACATCAATTAGAATAGTTATCTATCCCATACTGTTGGCAGAACACAACTGGCATATTTAGCCAATTATTCCGAAACACAGCTGCGGTTGCAGTTCTATGTCCCAGCACCATTTTAGGACAATAGCCTGGTTTCAGTGCTGTAAGCAGATTTGGAAGGTACCCAGGAACCTAATATAGCTACAGAAATCTGGTACCAAATTAAAGCCCCAACTTTGCCCTCAGTAAAGATGTATTATGTTTAATGCCGCGTACACACGAGCGGACATTACGGCGGACTTTGCCCGGCGGACTTTTCGACGTACTTTCCGACGGACTTTGTGAATGAACGGACTTGCCTACACACAATCCACCAAAGTCCGTCGAATTCGTACGTGATGACGTACGACCGGACTAAAACAAGGAAGTTCATAGCCAGTAGCCAATAGCTGCCCTAGCGTGGCTTTTTGTCCGTCGAACTAGCATACAGACGGCGGACTTTTCGACCGGACTCGATTTCAACGGATAAATTTAAAACAAGTTTCAAATCTAATTCCGTCGAACTTTTGAGAAAACAAAGTCCGCTGGAGCCCACACACATCGAATTGTCCGACGAAATCCAGTCCGCCGGGCAAAGTCCGCCGTAATGTCCGCTCGTGTGTACGCGGCATAAGAAGAGCCTTCAAATATATAGGATTAGTCGGTGCAAAATGGACACATCTTCAAAACAAGAAAAAGGAAAAAAAAAAAACATGGATTTTATGAAGGGGCAAAGGATACGGTCAAAAAAGACAAGCACAGCATATATTTATCAGAGACATTTTTCAATCAGTAAAGGCCCTTTTGAAACAGCGACTGTTCCTGAAAATACAGAACATATGAGCAATGATTAATATATTAGGAAACACAAACTAATACTCACCACTTGAAGCAGAGCCAAGTATCCTGCACCAACATTGTCAAAGTTGACTTTCACTTTTGTCCAGTAGGCTTCTGAGGAATTCATTGCATCACATATTGTTTTGTTTTCTACAATAGATACATCGATTTCTGTCTTGTTCTCAGCATAAACACATTTCCCAAATTTTCCAGCTAATAAATTCACTCCCATGATGCTAAAAATGAGCCAGAATATGAGGCAGACCAAGAGGACATTCATGATGGATGGAATAGCTCCAATTAAGGCGTTTACTACAACCTTAAAGCAGAACATAGTATAATTAGTTTATCATACAAAAAAATGACCAGTTAACAGATCATGATATGGAAAACATGCCTGTTGAGCTTGATTTTATATTTTGAATTGTGTAAATTTAAAAAAAAATATTTAATTGCATAGGGTATTTTTGAGTGATTGCATTTAAATTGCGTAATTATTTTAAAGCATACCAGGATTGGCGGTAAATAAGCAAAATCAAACTTAGCTTTGTGAGTTAAATTTCTTATCAAGCATGTGAATATTATATACAGTATATCAGAATATAAAAACATCTATGTTGTCCCCAAAATATAGCGGATGATGTACATCTAAAGCTAAGACTTTACTCTGATTTAGAACGCCTGTAGAGTTTTTATTGCTGTGACTCCAGTGGGAAGAATCACCCTCTCTATTACTCTAGGAACCATTGTCTCAGTACTAAAAATGTACTGAGTTAAAGATTCTCAACTCTTCATTACCTCCTTTTTACCTTTTCCTTTCTACTTTTCCTGTCAGACAAGATGTATGAGAAAATTTGTTAACACAGGCAACAAGAAAGCATAAAGTTAAAAAAAAAAACAACCTATAATTAGCACATTTCTGCAATGCATGCACCTTCTGCATGTTTTAATCCTTCGTAAAATGCTGTTAATCTGCCATAAATCCAGTGTGCTCTAACCTTTCTGTTTGGGCTGACAACATAGTGCTCCTAATGTACCAAATTCCAGACAGTGTTAGACCTGCCTGCTGCACTACAGAACACCACCTATCCTTACGTCTACCCACCCACATTGATGTCTACCCTGGCCGCTGCCTTGACTCTGAAGAACCTGCCTGTACACTGTAAGTAGGGACAGGACTCTTAGAAGATGTAATTTTTGGGGGTGTGCATTCATCGATAAATTGTTGATGAGCTCAATTCCTAACAAATTTGATGATGATATAACAGGGAATAATAAAAGCAGTTTCTTGCTGCAGGTACAAGATATAAGAAAAATATAAGTTTGGACATGACCTAGACGAAGTAGAGGTAGGTATTGAAGACATGCTTATACAAAACCTTTAACTTCTGTCTTCAGTTTTGTAAAAAAAAAACCTCAATATGCTACATCTTTCCGAGTACTATGATAATAGTTAAAAAAAGCTAGCTAGTTATAGGCCACTTAAGAATAACCTCACCCAGGAAACAAAGTGTGAAAAACAGACACACAATCCACATCTGGAAAAGTCTAAATGGGCATAACATCCCTTTTACAAATCCCAATATATAATAGATGTTGTTTACAAAGCTGGTTTGCTGTCCTGCCTTATAATACCACATTTCCCAGAGAGAAAGTGAAAAATGCTCTTTTAAGTATCAATCTGGAGTCTAATTATCAGTTTGAATGCTTACTGCATCTCTTAATAGATAATAATGAGTTTGGACTGTACAATAAAATGTTCTCTATAAAATCAAGCTGTGCAGACTTATATTACTGAACTGAGTATACATATGTTTACTCTGTTATAATTGTGCCATTTTGAAGAGAAAACACATAGAAATTTGCAAGAAAGAGTATGCTTTTCCAGATGAGTACAACTTGTGATAATAGTAATTTATTCCTGGACAATAGCCAGTGGACTATACAGAATTTTATAATACTTGACAAAACAAGGCATACCATTGCTTGCTCCTCTAAGGTGAACATTTCTCATTCTTAATGGCAGAAAAAGCAAGTCATATAAACAGTTCATACATATGTAAGGACACATATTCACAAATATATTTCACACTTGTATTGTTAATTGTAAGTTTACATTTCATTATCAAATGCCAGGCAGCAGTGAGAACATATGCAATAATTTGGATGTTTTGAGGATGAGATCAGTAAAATAGGTTGTGAATATTCAAATTCTTTCAACATGTGATGCATTTAAGTTTTATAAAGATCAGGGTCTGTACTGGTCATGGAATCAACAAATATGAAGCCTTTAACATCAGAAGAAAAATAGATCCATTACAATCTTTTTTTATTACAGAAGACCTGCAATCGTTGACTTCTGTTTCTGAAAATGTGAGTTTCCTGGCTGTCATCCTGATTCAATGGATGGTGGAACTGTGCAGATCTGAAGAGCATTAGTGCACATGCAGTACAATATGTTGCATTTAGGCAGTCCATCATTTGAATGGGCTACCTAAAGAACCAAAATGCAACAAAAAAAGGTGGCAATTTACACTAGGGTGCCATTCACCACTTCACAGCAATGTGCATAATGCAAAACATACATATTTAATTTTTGTTTACATTCAGTAGATCATGTATAGGCCACAGTATCTCATACAATTTCTAAAAGTTTTACCTTCTAAATATTAGTAACATATTCAGTTATTAATTATGTGCAATATATTTGCTAATATAAGTATTCTTTCCAACAGTAACAATGCTTGTTAACTGTCCATGACCTATACAAATCCCTAATTGGTTATAAATAAATGCACAATTTAAACCAGTTGTTCTCAAACTTATTTTATTTTCCTCAGACCTCACACAAGCTCATTACCACAAGGAACCATGTCAACAATCTCTACAAATGCTGAGACATATGTGGCTAAACCAGCATTGGTGCCTCTTCCAAATATATTATTGTTCACATATATATATATATACACACATATAGCTGTGTACATAAAAATCATTCCACCAAGGTAAAATTCTGTTTTGTTTTTTTAATTTACGATTGGGTGAACATTTTTCTAAGTGAATATTCTCCCAATAATTAAGAAGGAAACTACTCCTTTAGTAAATCCACCTCATGGCGTGTGTGTAAAGAAATTAGCTCTAATAATCCATCCTATTATTGGACTTTTTAGCTTAACTGTATTGTTTGTTTTGTAACACTGGGCATCCATGTAAGGTCTATCTCACTGTTTGAGAAGCGCTAGTTTAACAAAAGTAATAGATCATTAGCAGAGAAGTAAATCACAACATGGCAAGCTTAATTTCAATTATTTAGACATCATTCTCATGTATATTAGGACAAATCAAGGTTAGCACCTATGAGTGGACATTGCCATAAAACATGTAATCAGCAGACAGTTGAGTAGTTGTAGACATTGGCTCTCATTTATATAATTACGAATAAAAGCAAACCTTTACTGAGGATGTATGAAAGTTGCCACTGCTGACCTTTTCTTTGGGTAATGCTAGTCCCCTGGCTGTTATGCTGATCCAATGGCTTTAGAACTTTATGAGTTGCTGACCCAGGACAAGTATGCAAAAGAAAATCCCAAACTTCATTCTAATTTTCCTAATCTGCATACTTGCTCTGATGAAGTACCAGAAAAACCACTGAAGCAAGACACAGGCAAGAGGCTAGCATATTCAGATGGAGGTCAGTGATAGGATTGTTCATATGTCTCTCATTACAGGTTTCCTTTAACAACAGAAAGATTAAACATATTAGTCCTATACAAAGAACAAGAGACAACTCAGACTGACATATAGTTGTGGCTCACAGAGATCCTTAAACATCAGCATTTCTCCAATATGTATTCTTGTACTCCTATAATCAAAAACTGCACCAAAATTTTATTATTCTTTTAATCATTAGTTAGCAAATTCTCCATCATTTTCCCCTAAATTCCCCAAAATGTGCAGTTGAAAAATCAGAACTTCCCATATTATAAAGTGACACTGTAACCTGCTCATTTATGACAGAGAAACAGTGCCTCCTGATAGTCCACCCATCCGCTCAGCAAGGTATATCCACTGTTCCATGCTGCAGGAGTCCACCTCAAGTAAGCTTTCTCAAGTCGATAAAGACACTGCATCTCCCATGTTACAGTGTTCACGTCTGGTGACTGGCAATACACTGGTGTGAAGACTCTTATGATTCGAGAAGTTGTGGCGAGGCAACGCAGGGAAGGTGAGTGCACCTTGCTGGGAGGGTGGGCTATCAGGAGACACTGTCACTTTCTCCTGTATGAGGAAAATGGTAGTGTTCCTATAAACATCACTTCTGATATATCTTCAAAGACCACAACTAGAAGGGTTGCACAATGAACAGCACTGCCAGTAGCTAATGCCATGCTAGACCTACTGCCAGCAATAAAGCAAAGTAACACAAATGTAGGAAAAATGGGGAACTACAAGATTGAGCGACCAGCTACTAGCAAGTGAGCCACAAGGCAAAGCTTGTTTCTCCCATTACATCATTTGAAACATTCCAAGGCACAGGAACCAGTTCACGTAAATGCCTGCTTGCCCCCACATTCATCCCCCTTTCCTTAATTACTCTGCCACTCAATTTGGCTGCCTGAAATGATGAGAAATACCTAGTACTTTCAGGTGTTGGGAACATGCAACTCGCTTCCCTTCCTCTCACAATGTAGCATTAGGTGTGTTAACAGCTAATCACAAATCTCCAGCACTAACACATGGCAGGTGGAGAGAAAGTCAGACCCAGAAGATTTTGTGCTTACACACAGCTTCTTTTCTTTTTGTGGACAAACTGAGCTGCAGAGAAGTGAAAGCAAGGTCACTTTAAGCAGCTGAAGGGGGAGGCAGTAAAGTAAACTTGTTGTTTTGCCTTACAGGAGCATATCATAAGTTAATTTTGAAGTAGAATTGTTACCAGGCTATGGGCATTCAAATATTCTAAACAGGCAATAAACAGACTTTAAAACAAACCCTTACTAAACTCTGTAGCTGCAGGCACTGTGAAACAATGCATCCTCAATTTTTGCAAGAGAAGCAACAAAGTTACGTGGGGTCTTAAGACTCTGCCCTCTGCCTTCCAAGAGTGCCTGCTCTGTGTTTAAATTACACATAGGAAAGCTGCCAAGTCAATTCTGGGAGTGCAAAGCATGGTGAGCTCAGCTGCTGAAAAGATATTGTAAGTGCTTCTGCCATAAAGTTTGGGGATGAATTGATCCACAGTGCCTGCTACTATAAAGATCAGTAAAACTTACTACATAATGCTTGTTGAGAATATGCAAATATTTGAATGACCACAGCCTGACCAGAGTTATACTTGAAACTATAGGGCATATTCGTAAAAGCAGTGAACGTAACATTCAACAAATAGTTATTGTCATTTAAAACACATGAACTAGAAAAATTCACCTGCAATTAATGTTTGGTAAATGTCACATTCACTACTTTATAAATATTGCTTTGTGTGTCTATATACGAACAGAAAAAATAAACAATACAGCAAAATTGTGGATTGCACTTTGCTACATCCCAAAAGTATTTAAAAATATCAATAGCTAGACTAGCTAAAGTTTTGCAATTGGTGCTGCGTTCAGTGCAGAGACTTATGCCCCGTACACACGGTCGGATTTTCCGACGGAAAATGTGTGATAGGACCTTGTTGTCGGAAATTCCGACCATGTGTAGGCTCCATCACACATTTTCCATCAGATTTTCCGACACACAAAGCTTGAGAGCAGGCTATAAAATTTTCCGACAACAAAATCCGTTGTCGGAATTTCCGATCGTGTGTACACAAATCCGACGCACAAAGTTCCAACGCATGCTCAGAATAAAAAAAGAGATGAAAGCTATTGGCTACTGCCCCGTTTATAGTCCCGACGTACGTGTTTTACGTCACCGTGTTCAGAATGGTCGGATTTTCTGACAACTTTGGGTGACCGTGTGTATGCAAGACAAGTTTGAGCCAACATCCGTCGGAAAAAATCCATGGATTTTGTTGTCGGAATGTCCGATCAATGTCCGACCGTGTGTACGGGGCGTTATAGGTACATCAGACAAGCAAGAATAGACAAAACTGAGAAAACAATGGATATGAAAGAAGGGTCATGCATGTTAATTACACTTTACCATGCAGAATACTTGTAAAAGAAACAGAGTAAAACAAAGAACAATGTACTCTATTTAATGTACACAGTTTAAATGTGATGTTATCTGCCCTATTGGTGGCTACATACACTGAGACTTTCAAGGAAGATAATAAAGTGTATATATAATGGAGATTTTATATATATATATATATATATATATATATATATATATATATATATATATATATATATATATATATATATATACACACACACATTTTTCTATTTTTTTTTTTGGATAGAGTAGATTAGGATTAGTAAGGATTTTTACACACCACACCACTCAAACAACCCTATAACTATACAACCATTTCTTTTATGGTTGTGCCACTTTCTATATAATTAATTACAATCATGAAACCTTAGGACACCAGATCAATATATATTGATCACTAGGATTGCAGTTAGCCCATACACTTCATACTTTTGCCAATGTGCTGAGAATCATTTTGACTTATTGGGTATTTGTCGCAGGTGCTGACTTCTCCTTCCCCTGGAGGGCGTCTATGTGGCTCCTTGTAAGCCCCTTGGGCTGGACTCATGTGCTCTGGGGAGACAGGGGCGAATATGGGGGCCCCCCGGATCCATTTACGGCTTTTACTGGCCAAAGGATTATTCCCTCTACTTTTCAGCGGTAAATATACTACCACTTTTAACCTTATAATGAGATTTATGATGACATGTTCTTAAATTTTGAAGATATTCAATGTATTTTATAGAACCAACTATCCCCCTGATGATGACCGTACACAGGTCGAAACGCGTCGGGGATTTATACCGTCAACAGCCCGGAAATGTATGACTGTATATAATTTTGTGTAAAGATGTGTCGACTTTATATTGTGGAATATGTATTGTACTACTTGGCCAGCGCTCTATGTTGTAATGCCAATTGAATTATAGCATTACAATTGTTCATGGTTTAATAAAAGCACTTACTGGTTATACATTTTTTTATTATTTCTGAATATCAAGATATTGCTGTCTAAAGCCCCACCGGGGAAACTGTCCATTTTTTAACATTATTGTTTCGGGGTGTGCAGCGCATGCGTCTCTCCCACATGTGTTTTTCTCTTTAATACTGAATTTTGGGTGGTTAAACACCCCTTCCCCCCTATGACACATGAGAGACATGGCAGGAGCTTTGTGTTGCTTACACGGCCCTTCAAACCCTCACATGTCTAAAACCTCTTTTGATACGATACGCATTTTGGGGGTGACACTTTGTTTGCCTCTTGCGGAGGAAACGCCCCCCAAAATGGGGGAGTAGATCGTAACTGTATCTTTCCCCACCTCATGCATCAGGATAGATCTATTTTAGACTCCTGTTATTGCAGTAGATCAGATGTTCAACTAACACCTGCTCTGTAAATATACATGTTAGGATCTAGGGTCAGTGAGCTATCACTCAGCTTCTGCATAAATTCAATGATTACCTCATCATCTACAATTTAGTGCCTACTGCATTTACATATGCACTTTAGATTATGGCCGTCATGGATCATGGTGGACCTCTGCCGCCCCTGTCGGCTTCATGGAGGTGAGTACTGGTCCAATTGAAGGCTTCCCGGCAGGGTGAGAATGTGGGGGTGATGCAGGATCTGAGCTCTCCCCCCCATGCTCTGATTGACGGACGTTTGTATTCATCGTCCGCCGACGTGAGCTTCACTCTGCCGGCGGCATCCCTTGATCACCTCCGGATGAGCCGCGGCGAGGTGCGCATGTGCGAGTTACTTTGGCGTGTGCACGGCGCCGCGACATCTCGCGCTTTGAGGCGGAGTTGACGGCAGCTGCCGGGGTTTTTTTTTTTTTTTTTTTTTTTGCCTACAGGGATGCCGGGGGAGCCACATGTGGGCTGCTCACTCTGGGGGGGAGGAGATCAGCACCTGTGCTTACTCAATTAATTGCCTACTTTAGGCATATATCCATGATCGGCTGCCTGTGAGTCTTACTATGACTCCATGCAGACCGTAATGGATGGCACTGCACAAATCCTTTTTTTTGGCTCCAGCTTTTTACCTTTTTTGCTCCATTGCAATTTGGTTCATACAAGTCAAACTTTACTACATCAGCCACACTGTGGCACAAGGTAAATTATTATACTATAGATATACCCTTACTACTCTAATATTACAACACTACACTCATACTCCTATTCCTATAATCAGTTTAGATCTTCCACACATGTTTTTGATTGTTTTATTTGGTTTCATTCATTCACACACTCTCCTTTTGACTTGTTTTTCACTTTTATTCCACCATGTGTTGGCTGACACCATACACTCATTTCATTCACCTTGACATAGCACTGTAGTCAGCATTGTGCTGGCCATCCATTTAATTTTACTTTATCACTCAAAGGGTTTCCTATATTCCTAGTACCACATATCACTTCCCACCCACCTGTGTTTACACACCACACCACTCAAACAACCCTATAACTATACAACCATTTCTTTTATGGTTGTGCCACTTTCTATATAATTAATTACAATCATGAAACCTTAGGACACCAGATCAATATATATTGATCACTAGGATTGCAGTTAGCCCATACACTTCATACTTTTGCCAATGTGCTGAGAATCATTTTGACTTATTGGGTATTTGTCGCAGGTGCTGACTTCTCCTTCCCCTGGAGGGCGTCTATGTGGCTCCTTGTAAGCCCCTTGGGCTGGACTCATGTGCTCTGGGGAGACAGGGGCGAATATGGGGGCCCCCCGGATCCATTTACGGCTTTTACTGGCCAAAGGATTATTCCCTCTACTTTTCAGCGGTAAATATACTACCACTTTTAACCTTATAATGAGATTTATGATGACATGTTCTTAAATTTTGAAGATATTCAATGTATTTTATAGAACCAACTATCCCCCTGATGATGACCGTACACAGGTCGAAACGCGTCGGGGATTTATACCGTCAACAGCCCGGAAATGTATGACTGTATATAATTTTGTGTAAAGATGTGTCGACTTTATATTGTGGAATATGTATTGTACTACTTGGCCAGCGCTCTATGTTGTAATGCCAATTGAATTATAGCATTACAATTGTTCATGGTTCAATAAAAGCACTTACTGGTTATACATTTTTTTATTATTTCTGAATATCAAGATATTGCTGTCTAAAGCCCCACCGGGGAAACTGTCCATTTTTTAACATTAGTAAGGATTTTTAACCTCTGTCAGTTTTGTTGCTGTGTCCCTGCTAGGGAGATGCACCCTCTCCATTATCCCTGGTGATTATTGTCACTGAGACACAAAGTGAGTGCAAATCCAAAATTTTACAGTTGCCACAAGAACACAAGGTGAGGGGAATTATTCCAATCCAGGTACCTGTTGCATCTGTAGGAAAATCTCCCTGCAGGTGACAGACAGTAGAAAATAAAGTGACAGGGGCTTCCCTACTCAATGCAAATCTACAAAGGAAAAAAGTTTTAGTAATACATACACTTTAAGGTTGAATACCAAGTTTACTGTCCCTTTAACTAGCTCAAGCTGGCCCAAACAAACTATTTTCTACACTAACAGGCATGCTCACTGGGCATACTGTGTAATTTGTATGTAGCCTTAACTACATACAGTATACATCCTTGTGTTCTGGCAGTGAGATGAGAGTCAGATGAGAACTTCTCGTTGTAAACCTGAAACAAAACTGAGTTGTTGCTTAGCCATACATAGGCAGATTTGTATTCTGTGAATGAATACAAAGTTTCTCCTGATTAGCCTCATTAGTAAAGTAAATTTGCCTTCAATGGTATGAAGTTTTTTTTTTAACTCAACACAACTGAATGTTTAAAGTGAACAAAGTTTAACGCAAGCTTGTTTCACTATTTTTCATCTGAACTTACAGTTGAGTATTTCCTATTTATATATCCTATATACAGGGCTTTTTTTCTCAAACAATAGGTGCTGGAACTTAACCACGGCCCCACAAAACCCCTCCCCCTACACACACCCTCCAAATCACATCAAATAGTGGGTGTGTTCAGTCAAATTTCACGAAAACAGTAGGAGGGTCTTAAAGGGGCATTAAATACCAGGATTGCATTACATACAGAGTGCAGAGCTGTCACTTGTAAACACAGAAACCAGACTTCTGTGTTTACAAGTGATTGTGGTGAGCAGGCACCAAAGGGTCTGAGCCAGAGGTGGTGAAACTGAGTTCCACCAAGTTCCCCTGGGAAAAAAGCCCTGCCTATATATATCTTTACATGTATGGCCAGCCTAAGAGTACATATAGACTGTGGGCTTCTCATAAAATATTCTTCTTTTTTTAAAGAATGAACACACTAGTGTACTGTGCTGATCTGCAGTTGTCATCAATAAACTGCTTCTGAAAATGCTAGCTGCTTGGCTGTCTCTCAAAGCATTCTGAGTCACTGCCCTGTGTGACAGACCCAACCAGGACAGGGGCGTTTGGAGGGGACTGCATGGTAGCCTCTTGCCTACTGACTATGGGCCCTGGCTTTAGAGGGGGCTCTATTCTTGGGAGGTGTGTGCCTGGGGGACGCTTGGAGGGACGCTTATAGATTCAAGTCCATGTCTCCCCAAAACATGCAGACTCTGGGAACTGTAGGACCCAGATATATATTTGGGGCCTCTATGCCCAAACCAGCAATGATTGCTTTAGACTGTGAGACTCAGAGTATATGTTAATATAATCAGCTCAAACCAGCCTGATACTGGGGTCTCCTGCTATAAGCTAAGGTGTTATGTGTGTCTTTGCCCATTGTGTGCTTCCTAGGTGTGAAGTCCCATTGTTAATTGAGTCACCTGTTGTTTCTGTCTGTCTGCTCATCTCTTGGAGATGTGATTAATATTGTGTCTGGAGGTGCACCGAAATTTCGGGCAAAAAAACTGTTTTCGGCATTGCGCCAAAAGAAGAAAAGGTGCCGATAATGGCACCGAATAGGGGGCGGGGTCCTCTCCGGATGCCGCACATTGCGAGGGTGCCATCTGTCCTCCCCTCCCTCTTCTCCTCCCTCCTCCCCACACAGAGTGGCTATCTCTCTGTATCATGGAGCTGAATTGTCTGGGCGGCCGCAGTAGCAATGTCCCACCTCATGTGATAGACGGCGCACTAAACCAATACCAGGAAATTGAATCAGTGTGACGTATCACAGGAGGCGGGACGCTGTTACTGCGGCCACCTGGCCCGGGAAATTTAAATCCAGCTCTATAACACAACGGGAGATCACCACCCTTATCTAGGCACTGGTGAGGCTGCATCTGACAGGCTCTAGTGAGGCTGCATCTGACAGGCTCTGGTGAGGCTGCATCTGACAGGCTATGGTGAGGCTGCATCTGACAGGCACTGGTGAGGCTGCATCTGACAGGCACTGGTGAGGCTGCATCTGACAGGCACTGGTAAGGCTGCATCTGACAGGCATTGGTGAGGCTGCATCTGACTGGCACTGGTGGGGTTGCATCTGACATGCATTGGTGAGGATGCATTTGACAGGCACTGGTAGACTGCATCTGACAGGCAGGCTGCATCTGACAGGCACTGGTGAGGCTGCATCTGACAGGCACTGGTGAGGCTGTATCTGACAGGCACTGAAGTTAAGTGGAGTGCCAGTTGTCCCTTGCTAACATTAGCCATGTACAACTTAAAACCAGTGGCTCTGCATTGTACGTGACGATGCCACATTCCACGTCTGGAGCAGATAAGCAAAGACTGCTGGCTGTTAGGGGTCACTTCATGTGAATTGCTTTACTCTATACCTGTAGCCCTGAATGACTTACTCATCAGCAGATATGTCCTCATCCTCCGAGCCATCAATTATATGGTGAATGTGATTTTCCCACGGGTGCACGACCCATTACTCCCTCCTTACCAGCAACTTACCTGTATATTTATTAATATCTAGGACTATTATCTACCAATAACTGCTCAATTAATATTTACTCCAGCTGTGTGAGTTGAGAGGAACTCATGTGTTGTATGCTTGTAGTGGCCATCTGCACTTTGTTTTTAGACAACGTTGTCTATTTTATCATTGGTGATGGTATTTGGTTTTTTAACCATTTTCTTGATTGGTGTTGAAGTGAATTATTATCAATAAATTTAAATACTTTTGCTATATTGCCCGCTCCTCCTTGATGAATTGCTTTTCTTTTGTTGTATTGATATGCGTGGTTAATTCAGAGGAACGCACCCACCACTACGGCTTAGTGCCACGGGTGTAAGCAATAGGCTTAACTAACACGGGTGAAACTAATATTTTATCTTCATCCGCTACTAATTGCATTGATCTGGCAAAGCTAAATAGTTCATTTTTTCTTTTTTCTTGTTCTCATGGCTGTTAGGGGTGTAAAGAATAAAGTAAGTTTTCCCTAATTTTCACCCTCCGTAGACTTAACAAGCGGTAGGACCTTACTATATTGAGGGCCACACAAAAGTTATTTTTGAAGGTTGACCATATTTAAGCCTTATATAAGGCCCAATGCAAATACAACACATTACTATTCACCCTGTAAAAGCTTAATTAATCATTCCTATAGGTGCCGGTTAGCATACTGGCTGCAAATCTCAGTGGACTGCACAGAAGCAGCGGCACAGGTAAAAAGACAGGGGGTGGGTAATGTCACTGTTCCCTATTACTCCATCACAGATTCAGCCACTTGCCATCATAATTATTTAGACGTTGGTATTTCTGGTCAGTACCACTAAGGAACATGTGCAGCCAATGTATAGGCTGGTTTGTGGGGACAGGTGTTTCTACAGGGACCCTATTTTAAAGGAATAGCTTTTCACATAGGTACAATGTAATTTTCCACAATCCCAATTTTCTGCGAGGAATACTAAGTGCTCTCTTGCCTGGGGGCAGAAACTAACTTGGCTTGAAACCCCTTTGGCTCAGGAGTTGCTGTGTTTGTGTAAAATATACATATTTGTTGGACATTTCCTTGAAACACCTTCACAAAGACACCACAGATTTACCTGGGCATCACATATTCCTGTAAATATCATAGAATAGGAAATAAATGATGGATTAAAATCCTAGATTACCGTGATCACCATTGTTCTATGTGGCACAGTATTAGCAAGAAACCCAGCAAGCCCTCCCTATCTCTGTATATTATAGGTGACATGTTCAAGCTTCACTGCCAACAAAAACTCTCTTGGGACAGGAGCAAGCCAACTTTTCAGGCCATTATGAAGCCATATGAATTACCTCATTGTGCAATAAATGTGTTCAGAGCAAATGAAAAACAGTTTCATTTCTACTTTATTTGTCCTATGAGCTTAGCCTGTTTTTGCCAGATATTTTAATGTATTTGAACTTGAAAATGTTTTTCTCCACAAAACAGCAGTTCCTCTATGAGCCTTTTCTGTGCTTTTTAATATTAATAAACAATAATATTTGGCAGGGAGATCAACTAACCCATTGGCTTCCAATATATCCCAAGAATATCTATGAGGTTTGAGATTCTAGCTTCCTAGCTCCTAGCTTGCTTCCAAGAGTGATCTCTGACCTGAGAAGGCAGCGGGAGAAATTATAATCTTTTGCTTGGCATTACTTTGGTCAGGATAAGGGGCAGATGTTGACACACTAGACAGAAAGGGAGAGTGGAGTGATGATCTTATAAGCATGGTGCATCACTTTCATTGTCCAATTAGCAGACTGCAGGATGGTCAATGGCTAGGTTGTTTTCCTTAACGTGTATCAAAAGCTTTTCTTCAGAGCTTTATTGCTATCACCCCAATGGAACATAGACAGCAAATATCCTTTCCAAACACTATCCAAAACAAAATTAAAAAAAAAGTGTTTGCTATATATCTACTTTCATACGATAATTGATTTTAAGGTAACGCCCAGATTACTAAACTTGCTTAACAGTATTCAAATTGAGTATACTCACTTTAGCCCTTTTAAATTGATTGTATGCTGTAACTATGCTAGGAAGACATTGTTATGTATGCTTTTATTAATAAATGTACATAATGAACAAGCTTATGTTTTTGTCTGTATTATTCATATGAAATGCATTATGGATCTTAGCAGCAATTATGTTAAGTTTTTTTTATTAGGAAGTAAATGATCTGTAGGTTGATAGATGAATCACAGAGCTTTTTTTTTCATTTGACCTCAATAAAAATCTAACTGACATCTTTAGTCTTAATATCATCATGTTATCAATTGCCTCACTAAATCAGTCGGATATGACATTCTAAATTTAAATTAAAGGCTGATTTAAATTATCTATGACAGACACAACATATGTTTTAGAAATTATCTATAATGTTTTCCATTATGGCATTCTTAGTAAATTTGTGAAGCCAGACTAACAGATAAACACCGGGTGTTGGATAATATTGATTCTTTATGACCATGCAAATAAGGGTTCAAATGTCCTCTAGAGTAGTGTAGATAACTAATCAAACAATATCCCCTCCTTTTCAGAATACTGTAGATGTAATAAGGGGGTTATTTAGGAATAGTTGTACAGTGAAAATAATTTTAAGACCTAAAAGAAAGATTTATCATGATATCTATTTTGGGTGACAGGAATGGGTAAAAATGAAAGGGAGGACAGCAGAGGGGAGAAGTAGAAAGAGAAAGAGAGGACAGAAGAAGAAATAAAAGCGAAAAGTAAAGAAGGAAGAAAGGAATACTTTTTTTTACCACACTTCTTGCATGGCTATGAAAACTATAGCTCTCCTAAGAGCCCAGCTTCTTGGGTTTTTCCCTCTCGAGTGGATTCTCCAAACATTTTCATGGAGAAGCCAATACCAAAAATAGACACTGCAATGCTGATGTAATTAACCTTCAGTAGGACTGTACAGTGAATCCACTCTATAGAATGGAAACAGAAAGTTCTGCTCACTTTTAAACCTAACACAGCAGGATTGGAGCGAGGGGAGATCTCACTGCTATGATCAATTGGGTATAAACCCCTTCCACACCACACCCAAAACAAAAAAGTTCTCGGTTTTTAACATTAAAAATAAAATGTAAAATAGTTATAATTTCCGCAGCTGATTAAGTGATATGCCTCCTAATATTTACTAACTCTTTTCTTTTCCTAAATCATAGTCTGAATATATCAATCACCTGCTTTTATATTTAAAACCTACTAGATTTCAGAGTCTGAACTGTAATGAACGCAAATGGCACTATATTGACTGGCTGTTGAAATTACTGAGTGTATCCTATTAGACCATTACTTCCCACTCAATATGTGAACAATCTTCCATTTATAGGTCATCTAAATACTCGCTATTGTGTCTGCTCTGTGAGTAAATATACATATTAAGGGGGGGTGTTTGCTACCATATGGATTTTATTTCCTGTACCATATAAGCCTTCTGCAAATGGTATTGTATAACTGAATTTTCTTTGTATCCTATCTGTGAAATGCATAGCATGTATTTTTATGAACTGGTTGAGGGGATTGTTTCATCCAGTATTGTGGTTATAACACACAGCTTTGCTGGGCATCCTGTCCTGGATAATACTGCAAGTAGGAAACTACTTAAAGCCATATGCCTGGACAGTGGAAATACAGTTTGTCTAAATGCATGGTAGGAATGAAAGGAAACAATAGAATATAGAAAGCTGTAATTAGCAGGGATATATAGGCCACTGGAATCTAAATGCAACCCTTGTGGAGCTTAATAAGTATGTATTTTTTTTAATAATGACTTTATTCACTCATTAATGTAGTGTATAAAAAGAATGAATCTCTCATGATCTGCCATTGCCATAACCTGGTAGGAGGGTTTTTTGGTCTACTGGCTGTCTGCAATCTTTACTATGTCATCGTGCTGACTCCCAGGGTTTATGCTGATTACAGGAAACTATTAGTCAGTAGTGGCTTAGACTTGAGAATTTCCAGTAAGTGGGAAGAGGTATACGGTGGATGTGCTGATGGAATTTTGCATAATTCTGTACCAATAGGTTCTGTAAAATTGACAAACTGCCAATGTAGTCCAGAAAACATTCACCTAATTTGAGTTTTATATTAGGAATATCAAGGCTTTATTTCCAGGTATTGAGAAGGGTTTTCAGAAGGGTTCTTAGAGGGACTACAGCCTCTTGCTAATGATTTTTTCCTCATTCTTAAATTGTATGTCAAACCCAAACTTTTCTTTTTTTTTAAGCTTTGTATATAGTGAAGAAGGCTTAGAACCCCTGCTGGGTTTTACTGCTGGCCTAGGCTCCATTAGAGATTTCCCCTTACTTCTTCCTGCTGACATTTTATCAGACAAAAGGTGAGGCAAACAATCAAACAATATTTTCTAGTTCCCAGAGCACCAGAGATATAGTAAGAGAGTTATTTATGATTGACTGTACAGTAAAAATAAGGTTATGACTTTTGGGTAACAGGGATGGGTGAAAGGGGATCTTGGGTTACAGGGATCTGTAAAAAAGAAATCTTGGGTAACAGGGATGGGTGAAAAAGGGATCTTGGGTAACAGGGATGGGTGAAAAAGGGAGGACAGCAGGGAGGTGAGAAGAAGGAAGAAAAGAGAGAAGGAAAGTAGGAAGAATGGATGGAAAAAGGGGAGTCATTTTTACCTCCCCTTTAGCCTCTGTTCTATACTTCCTGCCCTGCTGATGTTTTACGACGCAGGAAGTGGATAAAAAAAATTCCAATTGCAACACAGACAGAAATAAAAAAAATGCATTTCTTTGGTAAATTAGGGGGAGGCTACAACTCCTGTCAGACTTGTATTGCTGTTTGTGTCCTTGTTGTAGATTTTTCCTTGCTTTTTGGTAAACTGTCAGAACAGGAAGTGAGGGTGAATCTCTCTACTGGCGCCCTTTTTAGCTGTAAAAATCTACAGGAGTTCTAATAATCCTTTACTCTATCTAGAATTTTTTTTTCTTGACATACATTTTAAACACACATCTCTCTCCATGCTGCAGACAACCTTTGGGGTTGGATTAATACTTTATTTCTTAATTAGACTAAAAAAATGTTCTATTTAGACTTTAGATAGACTTTTGTTGAGGGAAGTCGAAAACCCCTGTACTATAGAGCCATATAGGTGTTCCAAGATTAATTTGTCACAACCAGAATGCTTCACCCAGTGGGGTGGCCTGCTGTTTCCATGCACTGTCAGAAAGCAAAACAAAAGTCCTAGGCAGGTTATGTTTCGTCTACCATCCATTTTTTTTACTTTTAATTCATTTTAAATATATAATATGTAAATAAGTACTTTTATGTTTAATTCCTTATAAGATTATGAATGAAGTAAAAGTTTAAGTAATGTGTAGGAGTAATACACATTTACAATATGAATTATCTCATAATATCAGGATTGCTGGCTAGCTTAAGGTTTAATGGAATGATTTAGCTGGCAGTATGTGCTCAGAAAACTGCACATTTGTTAGTTATGTAAGACGTATTCATTCTGGTGTGTGTGCAATTATTCAAATTAGGCAGAACAAAAATGTTCAAACTGAAAGGAAATTAGAGAAAATAAACTTCCCTCTAACAATACCTAATTACAAATATTGCTAATTGTTGTTTACTGCAGTGGAAGAATCGGGCACACAGCCAAGTGCATTAATAGGCTTTTAGCATGTGCTTAGAGCAATGCTTACTTATCAGCATGATCACCAACAGGCTATGTGTTTTCTTCCAGCCTTCTGTAAATACAGCATTTATATAGCTAAAGCCACTAGTATAAGGGACCATACAATGTCTTACACTATACTATATAGCGATAAACACAAACATAACCAACACTAAACCGCGAAGGGACTTTTAGGGTTCATTCACAACAGATGAAGCGGGACTGCGTTGGGCGGCTATTCCAGCGAAATCCCACCACATGACAAGGCAAAATGTCATGTTCACACTACTGCATTGCAGCAGGACTTTTTTCATCTCCACACAGTGAGAGGCAATCCACCCCCACGAAGGCCAAATGCACTTTACGAAATGTCTGTGTGACATTTCAATAAAGTACTCAAAAAAGTGAACACTGTACAGCACTGAGTTTGGCGCATCAGCACTGCAGCGATCCCGCTGGACCACACAACCCAGCGGCTAGTGTAAACTAGCGCTTAAAGTATCACAAAAGTATTCCTAAGCCAGTCTCAAAGATAAAATATGTCATAAAACATCATTTTATTTCATTCAGCAAAAAAAAAAAAAAAAAATCCCACTTAACAACCTCAGACCCGGAAGATTTGGCTGCACAGTGACCAGGCCATTTTTTGTGATACGGCACTGCGTCGATTTAACTGACAATTGCGCGGTCGTGCGACACTGTACCCAAACAAAATTGATATCCTTTTTTCCCACAAATAGAGCTTTCTTTTGGTGGTATTTGATCACCTCTGCAGTTTTTATTTTTTGCACTATAAACAAAAGAAGAGCGACAATTTTGAAAAAAAACACAATATCTTTATTATTTATTATTATTATTATTTATTATCCCACATTTTTTTTAAAAAAAACACATTTTTTCCTCAGTTTAGGCCAATATGTATTCTTCTACATATTTTTGGTAAAAAAAAATCGCAATAAGTGTATATTGATTGGTTTGCGCAAAAGTTGTAGCATCTACAAAATAGGGGATCGATTTATGGCATTTTTATTATTATTATTTTTTTTACTAGTAATGGCGGCGATCTGCAATTTTTATCGGGACTGCGATATTGCCCCGGACAAATTGGACACTTTTGACACATTTTTGGGACCATTGACAATCATACAGCGATGCTGGCTACCATTAATTCAACTAATAACGAACAGTATTTATGGGGTCCTGCAGCTTTAAGCCTCCAAAATATGAAGGTATATCACAGGTGGTGTCATGAGAGCTTTTTCACGCATTTCTCAGACTCTAATTTGCTTCATCAAAAACTTATGGGAACACATACATGTGCTGTCCACGTATATGTCTGCAGAGGACAAATGGGTGCACTGTCACAAGCTGTAGTCTCGTAAAGAGGGTATAGAGTAATGCCATACTTATAAAAAGCCACGAAAACCAGCCAGTAAGGTAGTCCTCATATTAAAAGGATGTCATGACAGGACGTCAGACCACCTCAACTTGGAATTATAGGAAAATGTGGTGGCAGATATGTAAAATTAGAGTTCCATTGTTTACACACTGAATTACATCTATTGACTAATTCCTAGGTCTTCACAGGAATAACATTATATCATGGCCAAGATAACATATTGTGAATTCCAAGTATGCACCATTCAAAGGTAAGCCACACACCCACACCATCAGATTACAGTCTAAGAAATGCATCAAAGAGGCACCACTCCACCTGTGACTAACTTCATACTTTGGAAGCTTAAAGCTGCAGAACCACATAATTACTGTTGGGGGACGGTTAAAGGGCAGCCAGTATAGATGAATAACATATGCATCTTCATAAACGACATCTCCGTAACATATTTTGGAGAATATACAGTGGATAAAATAAGTATTTAAGTTATCTCCATTTTATAAAGAAACCAATACAAATAAGTTCAGAAATTAAATTATGTGTAATAAAATGGAATGACACAGGAATAAAGGATTGAACATGCCCAGAAGACAAGCTTTGTCTTGATCGAATGAATCATAATGGATTTGAATATTTTTTTCATGATGACCTACGATAAGAACCAAGTTGATTTTCTAGATATTAGTATTGTAAAAAATCGAAATGGGGGATTGATAAATAAGCTTTTCAGGAAGGAGACAGCCGGCAACAGCTTGTTGCATCCCGGCAGCTTCCATCCTGAACCACTTAAAAAATATATACCTTTTAGTCAGTTCTTGCGCTTCAAACGTAATTGTACCACTAATGAACATTTTCAAAGGGAGGCAGATGAGCTTATGAAAAGATTACTTGTGAGAGGGTATACCAGGTCATCCTTGAGAAAGGCCTTTAAATGAGTAAAGAATGGTTATAGACAGGATGTCATCTTTAAACTTAAGAAAAATTAGTAGAAGGATAACACCACACGGTTAATATTGTGATATTCGAATAAACATGAGAAAATTTAAAAAGTTTTCACAAAGCATTGGTCCATTCTCACTGAGGACCCTGTTTTGGGAAATCTTGTGACCAAAGGTCCCCAAATAACCTACAAAAAAGCTGGAGCTATAGGAGATCTGTTAATACAAAGTGAATACAAGGGGGAATCCAGAAAGGATCCCTGTAAAATACGTGGAACCTTTCCCTGCGGATTATGTTCCTACTGTCCAGTTGTGAAAAGCATGAGCCAGGTGATTCTACTCAATGGTGAACGATTTGTGGCAAAACATTTGGCGAACTGCAAAACCAAGGGGGTGGAATGCCAATGTGGTTCTTTCTACATAGGAAAGACTCGACAAGAACTAGGGCAACGTATTAGTAAACACATGTACAGCATGCAAATTGGCATTCTGTATTTGCCTCCTGGCCGACATGTAGCCAGAAGACAGATACAGAATGCCTAAAGTGAATTTCACAGTACTAGACCGGGTTCACATCACCCTTAGAGGAGGAGATTGGAATAGGACCCTGTTGCAGCACGAAATGCGATGGATCAGATATCTCCCCCCCCCAGTCTAAAGGAAGCAGAAAGTTATAGATCATTTTTGGAAGGTTTAATTCAGGTAAAACAGATTAACCAACAATTTAATAGAGGCTCATGACAGATTTTTCTTGACGGTGACAGTAATTCTGTTCTTCTCTCTCCCCCCTCTCTAGCTTCTAGAGGGACTCTACATACTGATGTCTCTAGGGTTAGGAAATAGACAGGAAGTTTGCACCTTTGGGTTGTTTTTCTTTTGTTATATATATATATATATATATATATATATATATATATATATATATATGTGTGTGTGTGTGTGTGTGTGTATATATATATATATATATATATATATATATATGTGTGTGTGTGTGTGTGTGTATATATATATATATATATATATATATATATATATGTGTGTGTGTGTGTGTGTGTGTGTGTGTGTGTGTGTGTATATATATATATATATATATATATATATATATATATATATATATATATATATATATATATGTGTGTGTGTGTGTGTGTGTGTGTGTGTGTGTGTATATATATATATATATATATATATATATATATATATATATATATATATGTGTGTGTGTATATATATATATATATATATATATATATGTGTGTGTGTGTGTGTGTGTGTATATATATATATATATACACTACCGTTCAAAAGTTTGGGGTCACATTGAAATGTCCTTATTTTTGAAGGAAAAGCACTGTACTTTTAAATGAAGCTAACTTTAAACTAGTCCTAACTTTAAACAAATATACTCTATACATTGCTAATGTGGTAAATGACTATTCTAACTGCAAATGTCTAGTTTTTGGTGCAATATCTACATAGGTGTATAGAGGCCCATTTCCAGCAACTATCACTCCAGTGTTCTAATGGTACAATGTGTTTGCTCATTGGCTCAGAAGGCTAATTGATGATTAGCAAACCCTTGTGCAATCATGTTCACACATCTAAAAACAGTCTAGCTCCTTCCAGAAGCTACAAAACTGACCTTCCTGTGAGCAGATTGAGTTTCTGGAGCATCACATTTGTGGGGTCAATTAAACGCTCAAAATGGCCAGAAAAAGAGAACTTTCATCTGAAACTCGACAGTCTATTCTTGTTCTTAGAAATGAAGGCTATTCCATGCGAGAAATTGCAAAGAAATTGAAGATTTCCTACAACGGTGTGTACTACTCCCTTCAGAGGACAGCACAAACAGGCTCTAACCAGAGTAGAAAAAGAAGTGGGAGGCCGCGTTGCACAACTAAGCAAGAAGATAAGCACATTAGAGTCTCTAGTTTGAGAAACAGACGCCTCACAGGTCCCCAACTGGCATCTTCTTTAAATAGTACCCGCAAAACACCAGTGTCAACATCT